>DWJK01006895.1:0-10193 GCA_018248815.1 Croniades pieria auraria
TGCAGGTTTCCTCACGATGTTTTCCTTCACCGTTAGCAAGTGATATTTAAATTTAAAACGCACTTTTGTAAAGAGGTCCGCGCCATGGATTTGAACCCAGTACTCCCGGAGTGAGAGGCTGAATTCTTAACCACTAAGCTATCACTGCTCAAACTCTACTATAAGAGTTGAAATTTACTCTCCAGTAAACTTTCAGTAAACTCTGACACTCCTCTGCCTGCCCTTTCGAGGATTACAGGTGTGATGCTACGTTTTTTTTTATTTAACCTTAGTTGGAAATAAAGCACAAACATTTCATACCTATTTTCCCTTGTTACGGCAGACGCACGCATTGAGTTTCAGTGCCTCACATCTGTAAATATAATAACATTAGTCACAAAATCGATAGTATTTCTTAAAAAACGCTTGATAATAACTAAAAATATAAAATATTCTGGTGGAAACTGCTAGCCAATATACATATTTACGAACATAGGGGGCGTAGCCTTATAACGCAGCAGGGTAATACTGTCAGTGTAATGGGAACCATGCCTCGCAAGGACATGTGACATTAAGTTAATTTTTTTATAAACTTGTTTTTTTATTTTATTATTTTTATTACCAAAAACTTCTGATTGTTATTAAATAAAGAATAAGATACGATATGAAAAAAAGAACATAGGATGAACATACAAATATTACAGAGATTTTCAGGAAGTGTCTTTATTTGACCTTACGGTCAATGACAACGGTCCCTTACGGAACTGCAGTACGATAGCGAGTGAAGTATTCGGGAGCTCGTGGCGGCATTTGGAACTAAAATGTACATATATATTTGAAAGTAGTTTTATTTTGGTTATTATTAAACTATACTTTAAACGGTATTAGAATATCGTATGAGAATACTTATTTCACGACAAAAATCCAAATGCCACGCATGACGTACTAACTCGGCATAGTGTATTTTATCTTACATTAATGTATGTACTGATACTATCATGAAAAGTTGTTCTAACTGTATTTTTTTTCTACATTTCAGACATTTAGTTGCCGTATCAAGAGGTTTAGAAATGGACCTCAAGACCACACCCGTGAGTACAACATACGTAATTTTTCATATAAGTTAAATTTTCAGTTAAATGGAGATAATCATTTTGTAAAATATTAATATTTGAAGTCTTTTTGCATTTTTAAAATAGCTTTATATTACTTTCTATACATGCCACAACCTTCAGTTTTAAGTACAGCGCCACCTATTGGATAACTAAAGAAACAAAATAACAACAGCTCCAGGGTGTCGGGTTCGTTTCAAAAGCTTCCTATAAATATTGCATAGATGGCGTCCTGTTGCTTCGTGCTGTATTATCATCTCCCACTAGAGGGCACCATAGCGTCACGTTAACCTCAAACAATGTGAAATCTAAGTAATTTCAACAGCGTTTGCTAGATGGCGTTTCTCCGTCGCCTTTGTACTATGATAGTATAGAAATAACTTCTGTCTGTAATGGATAGATGGAGCTAGCTAAAATTATTATATGTATAGGAAAAATATTGAAGACTCGAGCCTTTCTGTACTAAATAAAAATTATAGTTCAAATTAATTGTTATCGACATAGCTACTGTACCATGAATATGTATCAAACAAATACATGAACATTTAGACAAGATTATTGAAATATGTTTTGTAATATTTAAGTATATTTTAGTATGAAATAAAAAATAATCCTTAGGCCATCTTAAGTAATGAAAGACAAATCTAAAGTAACAAAGAAACTTAGTAGATATGAGATATTTCAACTGTATAATAATATTAAAACATTTAAAAAAATCAAGTGAATCACTTTCTAAAAGATTTTCCAACATAGTTAACTGAACGACGTACATTTTTCGGACTGTTTCGTGATCCCCTCTCCACATTAGTCCCCACATATAATTGCTGAATTAAAACATTTGGCACGTCCTTTGGCCTTTCTAATATTCGTAATAAAAGATTGAACTGCAAAAGACACTGCTGGACCGGATCCATGAGGAAAGTATCCATTGTGGGTCCTGAAAGTTACTAAGCTTGTAGTAAACATTTCGCTTCGCTTCTTCCGGTATAGCTATCGAACATGAAATAATATTGCTCTTTTGATAAATGATCAGAGTGCCTTTTGATAGCTCGAGTCACTTAACTAAAGATGAATACGTCTGTTCAGGCTGATATGCATGCATAGCGGATGAAGCGCTACAGAATAGGCTAAAATCTAGCGTGTCTGCGAATAAAGCATTGTCGTAAATTCAAGTGTGGTGCGAGCTGCCCCGCCTCGGGCGAGTCGGCACCGCGCGCCCGCTCCGGATATTCAACGTTACGAATAGCTTTATTAAGACTAAATATTACAATTTCCTAGCAAGTATTGCACTGGTTGGAATTGCTAATGCGCCGTCGAAAGAGCACATAGTGATGAGATACGACGGCTCCAAGCCGGTCTGGCGTTGCCGCTTTACTGTTTTATGAGCTGCAAAATTGCATTTTCCAAGCTGAGATGGCAATTAAAATTGGAATTGATACTTATTCAAATTAGGGTGTCGGAAGCGTGTAAACCCAGCGCGGCCATGTCGCGACCTGTCAAGGCTCGTATTCATGGTCTGGCGACCTATGGGCAGCAGCATAGGTGGTGTGCCAAGCTAGCTCTGCGGTTCCCAACCCGCATGCCCATCGTGGGGATTATGTGGATTTAGGGGAGGCCTACATACAGAAATGAACTGGGTTAGGCTGTTGAAGATGATGATTACTTATTCAAATTATTCGTACAGGGAATTTATTCATTATTACCAGAGTATTACTAGACATAGGCCGGCCCTAACGGAGCCTAATTGCGGGAATCAGGGATATATTTTTAAATTTCTTTCTTTCTTTTATAATTGTAATACAGCCTATGTAGTCGGAAAATCGGCTTATCTTGGTAATTGTGAAGAAATAGTAACAATAATATCTTAAATCTAGTTAGTAGAAAAGGGGCTTCGTTTCCCTACCACAAATTACTATGATTTAATATTGCTTAGTTATCTGCGGGCTGGTAATTTGTTAGCGCGCCTCTCGGGCCCCGGGTTGGGCGCCATTGTTGCGCCGCCGTCTTTTGTTCATCGCCTGCCCCGTACGATAGGATCTTGAGTTATTATGATTAGGATTCTTTGCCAAGTGGTGCAAACTTGCTAATTCCACCATTATAGCTCAAGTTTTAGTCATTTCGACGCGCAAAGAGGGTTTAAACTGTTTCCTTAAGATATGTATCAATATTTATTCGTTTAACGGCGATGTGGCAATATGCAATATCATTAAATCGTCCGTTGTCATTTTTAATTCCGAACGTTTTAATTGGCAACATTCCGTTTACCTCATAACGTGCACATTCCATAGGTGTCCCATTAAATTAACAAACGTCACCTGAAGTCGTAAACTCTATGGAGTTAATATATCAACCGAAGCGTCGTGTCACGCACGCAGTAACATTCATTTCATATAGTGGTTCGGAATCGATGGCAATATCGAGGGCGGCTTTTTCAATTAGTGAAAACATTCAATTGTCATTGTGTTTATAGTGTAATTACCAGTTTGTTATCCACCATCCATCTCGACTGGTGTAATGGGTTGCCATCAGGGAAATGAATCGGCCGGCCTTTGGACGTCCGGCGTCCGACTGGTCGCTTTGCACAAATGTTGCTGCGAAACACATAGCTTTCTGTTTTAAACGTGACTTCAGACGTGCCTAGGGATCCGATATCAATGTGACCAGTCCACGTGCGATTAGCCGGATATAAAAGGCTTGCAATTTTGCCGACGTAGTTAAAAAAACAGACGTGTTTGATAAAAAATAAATCTTTGCTACAAACTATAGAATCATTTAAAAAAATTATCGCTTAGCTACTTATCTCCGTGGAATCGTTCAATAAGCAGTAGAGTATTATCATTACTATTGTATCCCTGTGCCATTTCTCAGTTTTATGAATTGTGTTATTACAGAATGAGTTTTCTTTTACAAGAACAAACTGCGCAATGTTCATAATTCTCGACGAAAAGAATACAAAACTAAACTCAAGAATGCTAAAACGCTCTGGAGTATGATTCGTATATATTTGAATGTTTTAACTTTCAAGATCATGTCTCTTCTCTCTGAATTTATTTGTTTTATCTAGAGTCTAGATTCTAGACCATAAAACTCATTTATGTCGTTATACTATTTATGTATTATTTTTTATTGGGTGCGTTATAATGGTTATTTTATTATCTTTAATGTCTCATTATTTTAACGGTAAATAAATGTTTTCATGTATCCGGCAATAAACTAGACGAAGCCCGTTCTAATAATAATTTATAGTGCTCCAACAAACGTTAAAACTGCAACGTAAATTACTTTGCAGCTATGTAGGGCGCTTAACATTCGTTTATTGCAGACTTCCCGACAATAATAAACAATGACTGCTGTGGACTACTTAACGGAAATAAAATGTAAAATGATCCTCATTGTTTCAATTTTATAGGAGACAATAGATGGGAACTGTGCATTACAGCGAGCACGTAAAAACAGATATTGCAATCTCGTTAATAAGAAAACGATCGATTTAATTAGTATTCAAAACGTGGCGCTTTTTTTTAAAAATAGTAATTAAAGTTATTTCAATTTTTCAAATAATCTCAGTGGACACGAATGAAAGCAGGTATTTAATTGAGTCCTAGTAAAAAACACCGCACATGTTATTCGTACACGTAGATATGCTTTAAGTAGACTATCTGTATGCTTCTTTTTAAATAAAAAATTTCTGCCGACAAAGTCATCAGTCAAACTTTTGGGTTAATATTTATTCAAGGCGACTATATCCATACTCGTTTAAAGCTTACGTGGTAAACGGAATCGAAGCCATCTGGCATGCATTTGGCCGTTTATTCAGTGGTATTGTAGTGTAATGTTTCCTGTACGATCCCAGTGCAGTTTAAATCTCAGCGGAGGAGGTCAGACTGGGCGTGTCCGTGGTGTGGCAGATTGATAAATTTGCGGAAGCACTCGCCACTGAATGGGACGTGGCACGCAGGCCACGATGCAGACTCTGCAGTCTACGAGTGTGTTCACATAAATGGTATAAAGCTGCTTTCATAGAGTTCGTGGTGCTGTATAATAATAATTATTATTATCGTACATTTAATCAATTTGCTGTTTAAATTTTTTTTTAACTGTACCAACAAAATGGAATGGACTGAAATGTTATACTTGGTTGGGGTTTCATGATTATTATTAGACCATAGCAAACATTTTCTACAAAGAATTCATAAAATTTGTACACGTCAGATAAAATGCACGTGTGTATCTGGCCGGGCTGCAAACCGACGGGCTTTGCGTTAACAAGCGGTTGTTATAGTTTACTCTATCTTTGTCCAACACAAAAGGCTGAAAAGAGATACTGAAAGGGCTCCCGAGGCTCGCTCCTACACTATGATAAAGTGGGCAGTAAAATGATCGGCTCCAGCCATTTGGGACCCGAGCACCTGCGTCACGTGATCCCGGATTAGTAGATACTGCCAACCTTCAGTGTAAACGCTAAGACGGCGACCGTGACAAAGTGCCTTCCATTAGGGTAGCTACGGGCATTACCAACTTAAAATTCGATAAAGCAACTTGCTCTGAACCCCCCCAAACAGCTCTAGTTGCTGGCGGCTCACATAACTCACTTCGTAGGCAATGGTCCGCCTTATTGTTCAATCGTTAGTCCGTGGAGTAATTCTTGTTGTACGTACTCGTACATTGTCGAGCTGCAAGTAAACGCGATTAAAAAAAACTCGTGTCCGAATAAATATGTGAATCTAACATAACTCTACATTTTATGTATAATATACTATGATTTTTTAGTTTTTTAGTCATAAAAGAGTTCACTTACAATAGTGTTTGCAAAATTTTTTTTTTTGAGAATTACGCAAGTTATTCAACTCATTTGTAACATTTCTTAGATATTATGATGCCCAGTTGTGGTCATAACAATTAAAAATATTGACTCTACTAATCTTTTTTAATATTGTTGGACTTATTAAATGCGCTGAAGATAGAAAGTTGGAAAATTCTTTAAATAAATATGTATTCCAAATATTCGCTTTCGATTTCATATATTGAAGCTAAGTAAGTTTTTTTTTTTAAGATGCTGCTAATTTACTCGACGTTAGCTTTACATTTATATAAAAATATGTTATTATTATGAAACGCTTATGGGCAAAGACCTCTCAGGAGAGTCCTGCAGTGGATGTAGACACGCTGATGATGACGATGAGAACCTGTAAACGCTGTTCAAGATTACCGGATTAAAAATAAAAATCAATTCTAATAAAGTCCAATTGAACGAATGGCTGTGGATATGTCATCTCGTTCCATCGAGGCAAGCCAATTGTGGAGACGTACAGCCATAGAATGCTCGAGGATCCGCGCCATGGATAATATATTCAGCGAATTAGCTCCATTCATTTCAGCCGCCAACTGGAGCATCTGCAACGTTAATGGTGCTGATTTAATTACCCACCGGGTTACATGGACTTAATTTCCGTTCCCGAATCTCCACCCTTAGGTACTTTCGAGTTGATATAATTTTGAACTGATTGAGCTATTAAGATGAGCGGCTGATGATGAGTTTTAGAGTTATAGATACGATGCGATATTTCAGTGTCTATATTGCTTCACTTATATTTATAAGCTATTTATTGTTATGTATACCAAATGAGCTGTTTTTTTTATTGTTAAAAATCTAGTGCTTCATATAATTGTACGGGTATTTTTGTAACGTTAAAAGTGTTAAATATAAATATTAAAACGTATTTCTACGAAACGAGAAACACGCTGTTAATGTATCAGTTTTCTACAAAATATTTAGTTGGTAACATAATGGAGGCATATTTACTGAGTTAATTTATTCATTTGTATACAATTGAACATTGTTGGATACGGCCAAAAGTAAACTAAACTGCTAAATTTTATTTGACTTGTGTCCCGTAAATGCTTCATGTCTCATTCTAACTTTTATCAGGACAGACATTTGATTTCGGCGAGTGTAACAAAATGAAGATATTTATTTGTAGGAAAAAAAGCAGTGAATAATGGTTAAGAATTCTGCCTCTTACTCCGGGGGTGCTGGGTTCAATTCGATGGCGCGCACCTCTGTACAAAAGTGCGTTTTTAGTTTAAATGTCACTTGCTAACGGTGAAGGAAGACATCGTGAGGAAACCTGTACGCCTTAGAATTTATTTGGAAAAAAAATCTAAGGTGAGTGAAGTCTGCCAACCGGCACTTGGCCAGCGCGACAGACTATGGCCTTAAACCTCTTAATATGAGAGGAGACCCATATTCCAACAGTGGAATGATAAATGGGTCAGTTTTTTTTTTATTTATGTGTAGGATGTTGTAACCGAAGGAAGTATCTATTTATTACTACATATACATTTACATGCATTATTTTGACTTTAGACTGTTGAAGACACAATAGCATACTGGTAATTGTCTACTTGATCAAATTTGATTGCGCATATTTGTTCAGCTCTAATCTTCATTTAAGAAGGCCGCGAGGATTCGTCTTGACTTTACTGTGAGTAACCAGTTCGTGACTAGCAAGCTGTCCCTTGCGGCAACACGGATTCTGCTGTTAGCGGCTTAATGGTACTTGTGAGATATTAAAGGTTATTTTATGTGGTGTAATAAAGGGTAACGCCTGAGGTTCCCACAATTATGATCGTAACTCAGGCACCAAATAGACAGGCGGCCACCTATCATCCGCGCGGGTCACTCTCATTTGATATTCCGCGTCCGCTCTCGTAATGGAATACCGTTGTGAGCCCGCTGCCGTCCGACGCGATCGATCTATATTTTATTTCCGTAAATTGCACGAAATCATTTCCTTCAACCCTTGTCAAGCCACTAAAAACTGTCCTTCATCTCGTGCACGGCGATGTGCTCAAAATCGCGACACCATTCTGGTGTCAGTTACATGTCCACCACTTTGTGTGGACAAATGTATACGATATGAAAGCCTCCACTGATTTGACATCAAAGCTGATCAAGTTCTATCTATTTGAGTCGCTGGGCGTGTAATGAACGAAAATAGACCTAATAAAAAGGCGAAAATATGATGATGGGCACGCAATATGGTATGATAATACATCGTCGTAATAAACTGTTTGGGCGTGGTCGTAGAGTCTTTAACTTTTGTAGGAATAGTTAATGTATCTAAATATCTTCACTATTCCATGAATGTATTACCAAAGATCTAATTAGGGGAGGCATTCGCTTATTTTTGGGTGGTAGTGTCTAAATGTGGCACATTGTATGGCATGTGTATATTGAGAGGATATCCGTGTCTAACAGAGGAATGCTCAAAGAGTTGGTGTCGAAGATACGTTATCAGTTACACATGACATATTGCATTGATTTTTATGGTGTGCTAGCTGTGCCCGCGACTTCGTGCGCGTCGATTTCGTAAGTTGTGAAAAAATAAATTGACATAACTTCTTCATTTGTTAATCGATTTAAATGAAAAAACACTAAATGTTAAGTGAAACCCATCACAATATAATCCTGAAAACTGCATTTAAATAGGATAAGCCGTTTCTGAGATTAGCGTCCACAAACATACAGACAAACAGACAAAATGATAAAACATTGTTTTGGGTTCTCTTGCGTATATAAAAGCACCCCATTATGAATTTTTAAATATATTTGCCACGTACAGACAGCGATCAGTTACAGTTATATTATATGTATAGATATTCATATTTGAATCCGTCGTTCAATGTTTATGATCTAAGGTTTTTCATACCTAATATCTAGTTTCTAGATACGCGAGGTGTTTCAGACCTCTGAAATATTGCTTCTCACAAAAGATAGAGCGGTCGACCTAGTCTTATAAAGAATTCACTGGGTAGTCGAAAAGTCTATCTGAATCTCGATTATTTTCACTTGTAATGGAGTACTTCGTTATAAATCGTTAGTATTATTGTATAGGTACATTTTCTCAACGTATTTTATTTTTAAATTGTTCAGAGTTAATAATGTGAGTTATTCATTATATTATGTATAGGTACTGTGAGTCTTGAACGCACACGTATGTATTTTTTATCTTTAGTAGTTTTAATATAATATTAGTGTCCAATACCAGGAAGGTAGTATCTACATATTTTTTTGTATTGTGGTTGTTAAAATACGAAAAACATATTCTATTATAAAAACGTAACATCACGCTTGTGATCTCCGAAGGGGTAGGTAGAGGAGTGTAGTACACTCTCACGTTCCACCAGTTACGTTTAAGTCCCATGAAATAAGTGGTGAGTCTATTGCCGTACACCGGGCACATTTCCAGACTCCGAGTCACTACTAGAAATTCTATTGGGGATTTCAACCCAGGACCTCTCGATCGGCAGTCGCGCTTGCAACCACTAGACCGATATTCCGTTGTATTAAAAGAAAAAGACATACAGGAGTTATTTTTTATACCCGTGTAAAGCACGTCCATGAGAATAATCTCATACATTTATTCAGAACTTTCATACAGTATTACAATCGAAAGTTTGACTGTTTATGAGTCAAATATAAAAATGATATTGTAGACGAAGATCCTATTTTATTTTCATTACCCTCAATCTATCGACTTGATAGTGTCCCAAATTGGTTAGTATACACTACCCGAGATAACATATGACCTAACGTTAATTTATAGGTCGCAGGCTCCACGTCACAGCTCAAGTGTGTCCTGGGATTAGTGTCGGCCGCCGTGGGTACGCCGTGCTTTATTGTTTACTGTCACTGCACAGATAACGAGTCCTTTATATAGTGCGAAGCCTGCTCGTTCAAGTGTTTTGATACAAAGATTTGTTAAATTGGGTGTATACGTTCACAGTTAAGTGTTTTGCTGCCGACCTTTTATAGGATATAGCATAGGAAGTATCATGTTCATGTTCTAGGTCGTGAAGTAGACGTGTCTAACTGTCGCTAAACTGCGGATTAAACTTTTATATTCTGAGAGCATTTGTTGCAGCTACTGTCCTCGGGGACAGCGGTAACATGAAACCAACTGATATCTCAATATCCTTCAACTGTTATCGTAAGATATAAATATCGGTCGTGTGCATCTCACAGTGATAGCCTAGTGGTTTGAAATTCGACCTCTCACTCCGCGAGACCGGGTTCAAATCCTAGCGCGCACCTCTTAA
>DWJK01006896.1:0-10193 GCA_018248815.1 Croniades pieria auraria
AGATTATATTGAAAAATAGATTTTTTATACATTTCTATCAGTATTTTTAATACCTTAGACTCAAAACTTTTCAGCCGCCCCTCGTAATATACAGCCTTGGAACACTTGTAATCGTATCAGGTTATGTTTTACGGTTAAATATAAATGTTACCATATCCTATTGGGAGCCGCGTGCAGAAACCTTTTGGTAAACTGTAAATATATACCCACTGTTAAAGGTTTAGCGTAATTGCATACTAACTTTCAATAAAATGTTGCGAAAAAAGATTTCATTTATAACTGGTCAATCTTGAAATAAATTAGAATTAAATTAAATTAAAAAAAAGTTAAACTATTTTTAAAAAACGCACGTCGACTCTGTCAGGTTAGATATATTAGGCGCTAACTTTTCATCGCCTACCCCGTAAAGGATATAGCGTGATACAATAGTAACATACAAGGAAAACAAGGTATTTTCGTTGTAAAACTCATAACAATATGCATTGTCTCATTACAGTGTGCGGGCAACACCTGAGCGCAGCGACGTCACAGCCACGTGCTCGTCGCTTGATAAAAAATCAATACTATAAATCCGATTTATCCCACACTGCTAAGGAATCATAGTAAAAATAATACATTTATATACATAATACGTACATATTATGTACATACATATCACAATGAATAGTAATATTAGCACATGTGGCACGTTAACATGCGTGAATGATTCTGGAAAATTCGTATCGTAGTTTCGTTAAATTTGTTCTCAATATAATCAAATGTTGGTTTTGTGTTATGACGTCTATCGTAAATGATTTATGTGATTATAGACAAAAAGCGTGTCACATGTTTTCAATATAGGTATAATACTATTTGCTGTCCGTGTGTCCATTATTAATACTAGTGTTATTGAATATGTGTAGGTATATTGGTAAAATTAAGAAAAAATATATTATCAAGTTAAAAAAAAACTTGCTTATGAAATAGCGATTTCTCCAGCCATATTTGGTAGAATATATTATATGATAGAATGGATTAGAGCACGTAGGAGAGGATAGGTACGTTAAAACATAGTGATATTTATAACAACATCAAATCACGCCTAAATTTCCCCGAGAGTTACAGGAGTGTAATTATCCCACTTTTCACCAGTTATGTGGTTAGTAGTTACAATACGTTTCATGGAATAGGGAAGCTAAAGCGGAGGGAGGAGAGAGTGGGGAGGGGGAGAGAGGGGAGGGGGAGAGAGGGGGGGACGAGGGAAGGGGGAGAGAGGGGAGGGGGAGAGAGGGGGGTGGGCTAGCTAATCAATTTAAATACCTTAAAGAAAAGTTAAATGAAAAGTAGATAGTTCATTGTAACGGTTAACGCAATTGGACTAAGAGATAAAATGTAGGTATATAATACGAAAAATAACCTAACTGTAATATAGGAACATAGTAAGCTGATTATTTTTATTATTTCATAAATAAAAGTCATTGGAATTTAAGAAATAAATGATGAATAATGTATACATATTCATATATTTTCAATTTATTCTAAAAAGTTGAGACAACGTTTTGAAACTTCGCTTGTATAGAAACCTTAGTAAATCGCGCGTATCTTTTGTTGCCTCACCTTAGGGGGCTGATAATTTGTCTCTTAGGAGGGGGGAGTACTTTCAAGGGGGTTCTTTAAAGGGTTGATTTAGAAGAAATTACAGGTGCGTCGTCCTTACAAAGCAATGTCATTTCAACATCATTATCATTATTATTATTATCATTATCATTATTATCATTATCATTATTATTATCATCATTTATCATTCCAGTGCTGGATACGGGTCCCCTCTCAGCCTTAACCAGCTCATTCAGAGACCTTGTACACCGCAGAATGATATAAGCGTCAAGAGGAAGAGAATAATAATATGATTAAAAATGTCCCGGCTTAACTCACGTATGTTTTTCGGGATGGCCCGACTAGTTTCGGTCCTGTACGAGGCCCTTCCTCATGAGCTCCCGCCGCTTGCGGCGAGGTCGCGGCGGAGATTTAACAGTAGAAAAATTCTAGTTTATTCATAAATGTATACATTACATTTCCTTACATTTTTATATTTAATAATAAGAACTTGCATAATAAGAAATGCAGTAACTACATTTAGTTTCAACGCTGGGCTAAAAGCTTGGATCATGGATATATTTATCAGTAGCTCTAAACTAAGATTACGATCGCGCTCATTGGGGGAGGCCTGTGTCCAGCAGTGGACTGAGATAGGCTGATGATGATGACGATGAAACAGAGATCACGAAACACATTCACCGTCTGTGAGAAATTAAAGTCCCAGGAGTATCACATTCATTAACACCGGGAAATTTATGATTTATTTGATTTTCGAGTGTACACAAAACATACCTATGAAATAACTCTGGTAAAATAGTCAGAAGTATTCGAAATCGGAACGAGTTAAAAGAGTATAATAAATGTGGAAGAAGTACGTTAGGTTTTCGGATAGAGATATTTTAGTACTCAGTCCTCTCTGCCTACCCCGTCCCGGCGTGACTATAGTATAATAAAGTATAATAGTTGAAACTAACTGCTGTGTCCACAATGACTGGCCAAGGTCCTAATAGACTCTTCCAAGGTAAGTTTTGATGGTCATGATATGCTATGAGAAATACATAGCTTTATTGTTTTTGTGATACTCTACTTTTTAACCAAATGAGCTACTTTGTCAACTTTTGGGTCCGGCATTTGATTTCTTGAATGAACTAGAAATGTAACTAAATCAATATATCAGATTGTTCTGTCTCGTAAGCAGTAATAATAAAGTGACAAGAACATCATCTTCATCATCAACTTCATCATCATCTTCATCATCAACCTTTTTACCTTTCCATTGTTGGATACGTAACTCCTTACACAATTAAAATATACATGGACACTTAAACCTTCGTACTAAAAGAGCTCTGCCCTCGAACATTAAAAACCTGTAAAAAGAACCTGAAATGTATGAAATCTACCAGCCATCTGATTAGTAGACCAAGCATGTGCTGAGCCGACCAGACAGCTGATTAATTTTATGATGTCCTATTCAGTAATCGAGCTCTCTTATATCAAGGTATCTTGGTAATCTCTTATATCAAGAAGCAGTTTAATTTCGACTTACGACAGTTAAATGTATACGGCGAGCTACTGAAATGTTACAAAATAACACCAAAATGTATTCCAATTATTACGCATAAACACACGTCTATAAATTATACCGACATGTTTGTCTTAGGTAAAGTACATACACACTCACACACACGCTTATATTATTAATTTTAAACAAATATCCCATTGGGTCTTTTGTTTCGAATCGTACAGAGACAACAGCGGTGTTTGTTCGCGCAAACATACATTTTTCACTTACAATTAATTATTACGAAGAAAGCTGGTTTCGTTGATTTATATCTTTTGATCAAATATTTACTGTTGTTGGGAAAATGTACGTCAGCGACGAAATTCTGGTATATAAGCCTTGGTTCCTGGACTGGTGGTATAGTCACTTGGACAAGGTACATTCAGCCTCCAAGATGCAGATATCTACTGCGTTGATTTGTGCTGTTAGCGTGAGTATTTTATTATTATTATTGCACGCCAGGTCCTTAGCGGGGTAGACAGAGAGGACTGTGCCAATAATCTCTCGCTTACAGACCTCGCATGATTCTTTACCTCTCTTCAAAGACTTCTGACTCCCCCATTAGCTAATATCTGCTCTATTTGGTCTCTTTCGGCACCTTTTTCATTAATTTTATTTGTGTACAGTGAGACAGGTGATGTTGGATATAACTTTTTGTTACTAATCATTTTATGGACTGCCTCGTTGGTCGAGTGGTTGCAAGCGCGACTGCCATACGGCAGGTCCTGGATTCAAATCCCGGGTCGGGTACTATGGGAATTTTATAATTTAGAATTTCTAGTAGTGACTCGGAGTCTGGATGTGTGCTCGATGTATGGCAATAGGCTTACCACCTATTCCATGGGATTTAATCGTATCTGGTGAAACGTGGGAGTGTACTACACTCTTCTGCCTACCCCTTCGGGGATTACAGGTGTTATGTTACGTTACTAATCATTTGAATATTGTTTCTGTACTGCTGAAAAAATTATCAGTGGACTTATACAGGTAAAATAAAACACGTGGAGTGGAATAATCAAGGTAGAAAATGTCTTCGGGCGGCAGCAGTCATTTGTCACTGCTATTCTGCTCGTTTGGTGCTCTGTTTACTTAAGGACAATAGTAATTTTTCCCATGTTGTATTATTCTATGCATCGACAAAATACGACACGTGTCTCGTGTATCCAACCATAGAAACTACATATTCATTAATTGTTCTTTCTTGCTTGCTTTGTATCGCTGGTTGTAAGCGCGACCACTGATCGTGGGCTCCGGGGTTGTACACGGCCGGGTACTATTGGGTCTTCTTAACTTTAAATTCCAAGTAGTAGCTCGGATTCTGCAGTTGTGCCCGGTGTATGCGAGTAGGTCCCCCAGTTAATCCATGGTAATCCATGGTTGGCGGTAAAATGGGGGAGCGTCCTACACTCGTCTGAATACCCCTTCGGGGAGGACAGCCGTCTCGTTACGTTATTCTATCTTGGCTTGTGGTTTACAAAATTTAAAAACAAAAGTTTGGAATTAATGTTTACAGTATTCTCGTTGTAAAACAATAACGACAAATACTACCGCGTGTTCATAACCTCAAAATTAATCTGATACACTTGTTTTAAGCCTTAAAGTTCACAATGTACCTCTTTTAACTGTAACCACGTATATCGTAGAGTTAAATGTTGAACGTGGATCAGAGGAGTCCGACTTTCTAAAGGAGACAATCATGTAATATTTTAACTTTAGTCAAAATGTCAGGGCTATCAAAATTTGCATGTGGCTTTTCATAAATTCTGTCTACTGAACCAATGGCTTCCGTAACCAAATAAATAATGGCGACGTTTGCTTGTACACATTTGTTATGGAATAGTTAATTTACTAACGATTGCTTAATTGAAAAAAAAAACCTATTTTGTAGTTTTTTATTTATCGACTTCTTTTGTTTTGTTTCAGCTTCTAAGTATACACGCGTCAGCTGCGACGCCGAGTAAGACTATTAATAATGTTGTAAAAAATTCTACAAAATAGACAATACTGATGCAACCCTTACAAAGCATGAATCACAAGCATGCTTAAAATTTACACGAATCAATTGTTGTCAAACCACGCTTAAAGTACACACGACACAATTATTGTATACGCACACATAAAATATACACGAATCAATCACTGTACAAGCACGCTTAAAATATACACGAATCAATCACTGTACAAGCACGCTTAAAATATACACGAATCAATTATTGTAAAAGTGTACAAAGTTGGTAAACTACAATCGTAAATCTGTGTTGAAATAATTATATTGAAAAACAATAACTTTTTATTAATCTTTTGCTTTATTTTTAAACAGCACATAGGTTTACATTCTCATTGTCACAATCTTATTTTTTGACAGCTGTTTGATCTATAGTTTTTCAGACAATACCAACAAGTAAAAAAAGCACAGATTATAAAATTTACTTAATTACAACAATCTGTCCTCAGGGTATACGACGATAGAGGGCGCTAGTGCAAACAACTGGAACTCGAACAATTACAACTACGCTAATCAATATACACAGGCGACTCCCAACTACTACTCGAACCAGCAGCGCCAAGGTTCTGGGCAAAATGTAGCGTCCGATAGTTCGCAGAGGTTCTCGTCCGTGGGCCCGGCTGGATCCATCTACTCCGCGGCGAACTCCAAAAACGCGGCCAAAAACTATCAATTCACGCAATCTGGTGAGTTTTTGATATTTTTTTATATAACATTGCATTTATTTTAGAATTAACGTGTGACAGTCGGGCAGACGGTCCACCTGATGGTAAGTGGTCACCGTCACCTATGGACAATTGGAAAATCAGATTTGTTACCTGTGTTGCCTGTCTTGAATGTTTTTTTAACTCTACATTTGAAGAAGGAAAGAAGCTCATTGTACAGCTTGCACTATGGCCTTAACGTTTTTCTATCTTAAAGGTTGCTTTCGGATAGAAAAACGTAATTCAAAGGTTTGACCCTGGTTACAGTTTCAAAATGAATGACGTGATGAACCTTTAATGAAGGTAACCTCTGAATAGAATATCCAAATCGAAGAGAACTTAAGCAAGATTTGGTACGAAAGAATCACATATATAATAAGTACTTAAAACTTCTGGATGGTGGTGTAATTATGCACTTACCAATCAAGTTCAGTTTATTCAATCAATCAAACAGATAATTCACCAGCGTGACAGCATAGGAGCGCAATATTTAACAACTTTATGATTTCTTCGTTCTATTTAAAGAGTTTAAACATGAGTAGTAAAATAACATCAGTAGAATAAAACAAGAAAACTACTTACACACTCTTCGTCCCTCAGAGATAGCGATATGGTTGTCGTATATTCATATAGTTCAAAGCTGTGATTACGAATTGTGTATATCATACACAATAAAATCAATGAATTATAATGACGTTAATATTCTCAAAATGAAGATAGAATACTTTGAAAGAGCTAGGTTGATTTTTAAATCAAAAAATTTTAAATCACATGTTATATATCATATAATACTTATGTATATATTTCCTTAAAACGAGTTCAAGCTGCATTTCCATATTATTTCTTCATCTTCTTGAAATCGTCTACATTGCAATTGAATACATGAAGGTACATAATTTAAATCATAAAACTTTAATAAATTAGCAGTACCTTACAAACGCTGACAGACTTGGCTTGCCAGACAAGAGACGAGATGTTTGAGAGAGAGAGTTGAAATGCTTAAGCACGACTAAACGTCCTGACGGTCTACGCAGCGTAGGCGGTGCGAGAAGCCGTGTTCTGTGATCCCAGGATCCCAGCATGAGGGTTACAGGAAAAGCTCCTCAGGGCTGGCCTGAGCCCAGCAGCGGACTCAGACAGGCTTGTGATAATGATGAGGGTGACGATGAAGCTCTTTTAAATGAATAAATTGATTAACGACTATTTAAATTTTATTTTCAGGGCAAAACAAAATTTTAAATGTCGCAGTTGGTATGTTATTCAACATTTATTTATTTCATGGCCAATGGTGAATAGATTAGCTACTAGTAGAAAAACATTATTAAATATTATCTCGTTTTTTTTTGAAATTAAAGTTATCTTTCTTGCCAAACATTTTATAATGTTACCCCTTTATCTTTCATTGTCTAATATGAAACGAGAACAATATTAATTTTGTTTATCTACACGCGACGTTCGTAACTTCCATTAGCAAAACAGCTCCATCTGTTACTGAAACAGTGCACTATTCATACGCGCCGTATAGTTAATAGTATATAATACCGCCATCTATTGTTATATGAAGGAACTTATATCGACCAAATGTCGATTGATGGACGCAAAAAATTGCAGATGCCGAAGACGAATATGATGTGTTCGAGAAAACAGAATACGACGCCTTTGGTAAACCTATCTTATCGTTCACAATGGTGCCTAGAGGTAAGTAGCTATATGGAACCCAAGCGCTAAAAAGCCAGTGGTAATGGAGTATAGCAAAGAAATATTAGTTCCCGGCATCCTGATATCCAGAATTACGTCGCGCGTTCCTTATTCCAAATTTTATTTCTGAATCGTGCAAGTGAGGGTAGCCAAATTTTAATGCTGGAGTCTCGGGGTATATGGGTACTATAATTATTTAAACTATGAGAATAAAACCGAATGAGATATTTCGTTCGGGTTTTGTTCCGTTTTACCACATTCCAACACTATTAAATGTGTCCAACCGAAGAAAACTATATTTTAAATTTGTGCTATTTTCACCTACACCGATTTGGTACAATATGAGTATGTCTCGTAAGGATTATGAACCGTTGAATTTTTAAAAACTCGATACTATTTGTGACGAGTAAAATGTTTTCATTGCGACGCAATTATAAAGTAACACACTTTGGTTTTGATATTTTGAGCAATACAAGTTCCTTTTCAGAGGGCGCTGGACCTACAACTGTAACTAGCACATCAACGTCCTCTGGATCTGGCGCAGAAAACCGTTACGCCAATGACGTAACCCAGCGCACTGTGAGTAACAGTGGCCAAACATCGACCCTGGACATTTCGAACCAGGGTTCTAATAAAAACGCGTACGCTGCAAATGCCGACTCCTACAGCATAGAATCCCCTAACGGCAAGAGCAGCGGGTTCAGTGAGCGTTCATCATCTGCATCAGCCACCGAGAATAGCAGCAGATACTCATACAGCACCACAGGTAGGTGGCGATATTTATTAACGATTGATTGGGCTCACAGAGATAGGTTCATAGAACTTATTTGAATTTAACACTCTTGTACCAATATCCAGCTTATGCACGATATGTAGGTACACTTTACTGTGCTCTGCCTGTAGACATACTCGTATACGTCATAACAGGAATTATCAATACCTTTTATAAAACGGCCCACTTGGAAAAAATAATTAAAACGTACTTTTGGTACTTTATACGTTACTAACAATATAATGTTGTGTTTCTTTTTAGGTGGATCTAAACCATCAGGTGTACCCGCACGACCGCCAGTTGGTCCAGTTGCGCCTGTTCCACTCGTTGCCCCAGTGCCACCAGGACTTCCAGGAGCTCCAGGCAATCCACCATATTATCGACCATACTGGTATCCACCATCCAACTCTCCAGCGTCATTAACTCCGCCAGGTATGATTTTTATGATATAAATAAAATAAATAATAATTGATTAATAGCAATAACCCATTTATCATTCCACTGTTGTAATATGGGTCTCCTTTCATATTGAGAGTGTTAAGGCCATAGACTGCCACGCTGGCTAACTGCTTGTTAGCAGACATGACACACCTCAGATTTTTTTAAAATAAATAATAAGGTGTGCAGGTTTCTTCACGATGTTTTCTTTCACCGTTAATAAGTGATCTTTAAACTTAAAACGCACTTTTGTTAAGAATTGCGCGCAATGGATTTGAACCCAGCACCCCCCGGAGTAAGAGGCTGAATTCTTAACAACTAGGCTATCACTGATTTTTATGATATCCAATGAAAATAATGTTTTAGTCATTAACAAAATGTCAGTGTCCAATCATGTTTGGTGTGCTATCCATATATTTATACATCTTGTTGGACAACTTCAATTTGTACATCCGACAAATCCGGTCCAGAAAAAATTCCAAAAAAATACACACAGTTGAGCATACGTGTGGCCGTAACAAATGGTTAGTCTTGAATAGACGAAAACCAGTCGTGAATCACTCTACCGTACCTGATGCTACACGGCCAGTTTCTTCGAAGTTCACACACTTGTCAAATCAGAAAGTTTTCCAATCGATTGCCATAAAGCACTATTTAAACATTATTGCCGAAGAACTTTACCTCGCAGTGTTTGCAATCACGTGATGAGAAACCTACCCAGTTTGAAAATGGAAGGTTAAGAATGACCATGAATGTGAGCTGCAAAGAGAACTCGAATGGTGGAACAGACAAAGGCTGGTGAGATCACCAAATGAAGCGACCCGACCACTGGTCCATAGGGGGGATATCTAGGAATAGTTCAATACGTATTCATTATTTAAGATATAAAAATGTTTTAGGTCAAAACTGGATTCCATACGAGGGAGGGACTCCTCTAGGCGCGCCTTGGTATCCACCCCCAACTTACAATGCCGCAGGTAATAAATTTCTATATTTTAAAAATATTCCCGAACTACCTATTTCGTTTGTGCAAATGGCAGCATACTATTTCGATGTTAATGTCGTTTTGACCGTGAATTGGTAATCTCGTAATAAATCTTTACACTTTTTAATAAGAATCCCTTGCCACTGCACCGTAGCGAACTCAAACACTGGTCGAGAAGGCTTAATTCTTTTTTTCTTTTTCGAAATGACATCGTTTCGTAAGGATTTTTAATATTTTAAAAGATTGTTACAAAACATATCCTTTAGCGCGACAATTATACTGATATATCTATCTAACACCTTTAAACGAGCAATTATTGTATATATGTATGTGTACTTATATACATTTATATATATATATATATATATATATATATAAATGTATATATATATAAATGTATCTAACACCTTTAAACGAGCAATTATTGTATATATGTATGTGTACTTATATAC
>DWJK01006897.1:0-10193 GCA_018248815.1 Croniades pieria auraria
ATACATACATATTTCTAAATGTATACGTTTATAATTTTATATCCAAACACGGGATTCATTCGTGCTTATTTAGCGAGTATCTGTTATAGCCGAGAATCGAATCTATAACCCCAGACTAAGCAATCAGCGTCAGTACCTGAAAGAACTACGAAATTTATTTTCTTTTACGGAATGCGTATAAATCCCATTTAAGTCCAACTTAGAGAAAACTGATAAAGATTATTGGGTTACGACTTAACAATGATTAATTTTTCTTTTAAATTCTTTATTCTTGATGACGAAGAGCTGACTTCATGCCAAGTGGCATTTTATACCAGTTAACCTAAGTGATGAATTATTATTATTTTAAACTATTTTATAAACTCTAACTCTAATTAAATTATTTTAAACGTTTGCGTAAGCGATACCCTAAAATAGTTTTGAAACATATTTGACATACTTTTGACAATGGATATCAAAATATAACTCAATGATCACAAAACTGACAGCTCGTACATAAAAGTTCTTCGATCAAGTGGGATTCGGTAGATTAACCGCGAACATCACGAGGATATGGGAGTAGTGGAACCATAAAACTTTCCCTTGCTGGTGAAAAGCGAGCTTAGTCACGAAAGCGTCATTAATTCTATAGAAACCAATGCAGGTGTAAGAGTATCTCTACCACGGAGTGACCAGACGTTCTATTGTGTACAAAACGATCGCAAAACGAACGATCAAAGCATCGAACATTCGAGATGTTTGACTTTTAACATAAATCGCTACTATACATCAGTACAGCATACAATTAAAGTTTTTAATGTAACGTCACGCTTAAATCTCCGAAGAGGCAAGGTTGATTTGTAAACGCGACTGCTGATCGAGAGGTCCTGGGTTCTATTCCCGGGTCGGGTACTGTTGGATTTTTCTAATACTTTGTTGTAGAAATATCTAGTAGTAGTGCGGAGGCTGAATCTGTGCCCATTATAATAGACTCACCACTTATTCTATGGTGTAACTTAAACGTAATTGGTGAAACGTGGGAGTACACCACCTTCCTCTGTCCATCTGGTGGTGATCACAGGCGTGACTTCACATTTTTTTTAAATAGTAATGTTTTTTTAAAATAGTAATACATATTCAGTATCATAGTAATACATATACATAACACATTTTTTAAAATAGTAATACATATTCAGGCTCGAACATTAAATATGTTGAGGCCCTTCTGAGTTACGCTCTTTGGCAGCTCTGAAGCCTGAAGCAGTGAGCTTGTAGACCTGTAATCGGGCGGACGCGACCGGCTTTCATGAACGATACTTTCTTTGAGAGCCCATTTGGCTTATTGCTACGTGGTTAACGGCTTTTGTTGTCTATTGAGACGTACATACCGTATATAAAATGGATGTTTTAATTCACATCAGCATGTAGATTTTTTATAGCGACATATTGAGATAGAGGTTTATTTATAAGCTGGTAGGTGGATACTCACGTTAAAGCTTAAATAATGTATATTTTTCAGATTAACTCTAACTAATAGTTATGGACCTCAGGCTCAGGTAAGACCTCGGATAATTCCCAAACTAGCCAACGTAGTTCGATTTACCTCGTGTTTTAATGGATCTGCCTATCACAATAGATAAATTGTAATGCTTATCATTGTTATCTTTTATCATTGCTTTTTTTTTCATATCATCGTGCCGGGACCTTTATGGGGTAGGCAGAGAGCATCAAGTGCCAAATATCTCCATCCTAACAGACCTGTCATGGTACTTTTACATTCATTACAAGAGTCACACCCACGCTAGTTTCGGATATGGTTTAATATTAAATTATTACTACTGTCTGATTACCTTGTAAAGGACTTAGCGTAAACATATACTCGTATAGGTATGCACGTTTAATATTAAAAATTTCCCGACCGACCAAACAGAGCGAATATATTTTATTTTTGTTGAATAATATAAACAGTACGCAGCGAGTTCACAGATAGTCGTAGCAGGAAACCGCAGATAGGAACCAATGTGGCGTGTCGTTCGATTAAACTACACACTCGGATGCCGGAGCGTCTGGCTGCTAACCGCTACATATGTATACAACTGTATATGTATACAGTGGTGTACACCGCTGTATACGAGTGTATATGTTGACAGTTAAATAAACGATGTATGCAGGGGTAATGTTAGGAATACATTTTTTATACACGCCTATAAAAGCTATACAAGGGATTATAGTGAAATAAACGATGTATGCATGTACTAGTAATGTTGGGGACAGTTTTTTATCGCTTCTATTCTCAATTATTATTCAGTTTATATTAGTAGTTGCTTTGTTGGTTAAGTGGTTGTAATCGCGAATGCTGATCGAGAAGTCCTCGGTTCGATTTCCGGGTCGGGTACTACTAGATTTTCTAACTTAGAATTGCTAACTTGGATTTTCTTAGAGTTTCTAGCTTAGATTTTGTAGTGGAAATTTCTGGTAGTCGCTTGGAGTCTGGATCTGTGCTCGGTGCATGGCAGTAGGTTCACCACATATTCCATAGAACGTAAAACGTAACTGCTGAAAAGTGGGGGTGTACTACACACCGACTATCGCTTCCGGGATTACAGGCGTGAGGATAGCTGTTTTTATATATTTGCATGTATACATACATATAAACATGATAAGTATCGATATATAGAAACAGCTGTATACTAATTCACAAGTCGGCAGAGCCCGGCGGGAAGCAGTGACAAGTTTTTGAACGTTTATGAATAAGTAAGTAGCCCCCGTCTGCCACATCAATACGCCGGTGGCTGAACGCCAAATGCTGTTCGTGACACTTTCCACTTTCGCCCCTTTTTTCATGAATACACGTTGAATGTTTCGTTTTCCGACTTGAACTGCAATTTTAGTGAAATCAGCGCCGCGAATGCTTTTCCAGTATAAAAATACCAAAAAAGGGTCAAGTATAAATACACTTTAACATAACATTCAGATATAATAACCAGATAAATCGTAATAATTATTATAATCATTTGTATCATCTGATGAACACAGATCTGTTCCGAGGTGTACTGGACATCAATTCCGTCGATCTCACTTCATTGAATCTTACTTCCTTCGTTGATCTCTACCAGCCGCTAGCGCCTTTTAAGCTTTTTTAAGGTTCATTGTTTTTGACTATCCATTGGGAGGATTTTCATGGCGCTCATTGGGGGAGGCCTATATGTCCAGCAGTGGACTGAAATAGGCCGATGACGATGATGATGAAAGTCCATTTGTCATACGGGTAGGAGAGCGTCGCACAGTACGTCTACCGAATTGCGCTGAATATTACGTCTTACATACATTATAACCATCATCATAATCAGCCTATTTCCGTCCACTGCTGGATATAGGCCCCTTCAATAACACGCCACTGAGCTCGTCACATCCAACTGCTGCCAGCAACTTTGCGTATATCGTCACTCCACCTAGCTGGAGGGCGTCCTACGCTATATTTGCCAAGACGCGGTCTCCACTCCAGGAAACGGCTACTCCAACGATTATCGGTTCTACGACAGATGTGACGAGCCCACTGTCACGTCAGTTAGCTAATCGTTCGGGCTATGTCGATAACTTTGGTTCTCTGTCGGATCGCCTTATTACGGACTCGATCCTTCGAGAGACACCGAGCCCTCCACATACATACATCGCTATCAGAAAAATATGAAAAAAAAGGTTTATACCACTACCACTATTGAATACCACTTAAATAATTTAACTGCAATGTGTAAATAACAAAACAATAGTAGTATCTCTAATAATATTTTCGTACAACTATGATACACAAAAAACGTCTAACAATACACGTAACGTCACCAGCGATGCCAGACAGGTCTGTAGTCAGTGAAATCAGCCGCGAAAAGCGGGTTGACATTTAACATCCAAAGCCAACGTGTAACGGGTAAGTGCGGGGCCATTACCCGAGGAGGATACCTGTGACTTACCTTCACCTCCCCACTCGTCTGCAGGTTCAACGCCATTAAGGCCGCTCTAAATTGTCCGCCTGAAATGTTGTCGTCTCGTTTTAAGGAAAACAACTCTGTGTCTACGCTACACACCCTCGAATATCAAAAGTTGAACTCCTAAGGTTCTATTTACACTGCAAATGTTATTTGTTTTGACGTTCGAAATTTAAAACACAAATCCATATCAATAAATTGGTACAGCAATATTAGTATGGCAATACATCATCGTCATTATCATCATCATCATCACCATCATCATCTTCATCATCATCATCATCAACCTGTCTCAGTCCACTGCTGGACATAGGCCTCCTCCAATTAGCGCCGTCGCGCCCAATGGGGGAATTAGCACTTCGGTAGACGTACTGTGCGACGCCCTCCGACCCGTACGACAAATGAACCTTAAAAAAACTTAAAAAGCGCTAGCGGCTGGTAGAGATCAACGAAGGAAGTAAGATTCAATGAAGTGAGATCGACGAAATCGATGTCCAGTACACCTCGGAACATATCTGTGTTCATCAATATGGCAATACGCTTACCATTAATTCTATGGGACGTAAAACGTAATTGGTGAATCGTGGGCATGTACCACATCTTCTGTTTACCTCTTCGGGGATTACAGGCGCGATGTTACTTTTTGTATAAGTATAGTACTTTCTAGTTTCGTTGTCGTGACGTCATCGTTACAGGTTTATTGATTGGATGTGGGGTGGTTACCAGAAACACGACTGCTACTATAGCTGACAGAGCGTTCAGTCCAAGGTCATGCTTGGAAACCAACTTCGCTACAGCGGATTCGACCACTAAGTTATAACTGCTTTATCTTTTGAGAAATTTACAGAGTAAATAAACTAAGATATGTCTTTGCCTGTGAATTAGGATCTATGATTACGCATTTCATACTTGTCCTGTCAGATATACTCGTAGCCTTGCAGATCATAAGCGAACTTTAAATTCAGACAACACTAGATGCGATAGGCTTTTATTTGGGTGATGTTCGTGAGTGTTTCTGTACTTTGGAGGGCACGTTAAGTAATTGGTCCGTATTGATACAATTCGTTAAGGTTATCAGAGGCCTAAAGGTGGTTTCAAAGTATCTGACACATAGGTTGGCTGTTAACGCATATTCCCGCTAATCCGCTCTAAAGTAGTGTGGTGGGTATCCTCCAGCCTTTGGAAGTTGCAGGAGACATCTTAGCATACCAGTAGGATGTAAAAATCGTTACATCTAACCAACCAGCTTAAAATTTATGAAATGCATTAAGCATAGAATGTGAAGACTAAACGGGAATGGGCTGGTTATCTTTTTTCCATTCTTAAAAATTAAAAATTTTGGAGGAAACAGAAGAAAATATTACGTATCGTTAGTAATTTGATACTAGTGAATTATCGTTTAATTTTGCTACCTTGAGTGTAACTTCCGTCTTACATACCCATATATACTAAAACGGAATAGTCCGTACGTAAATGTATATTTAAAAACAAGTAGACGAAAGGGCTGTAAGCAATGATAGCCGAGTGGTTAAGAATTCAGCCTCTCACTCCGGGGGTGCTGGGTTCATATCCACGGCGCGCACCTCTTTACAAAAGTGCGTTTTAAGTTTAAATATCACTTGCTAACAGTGAAGGAAAACATCGCGAGAAAAAAGCACACCTTAGAATTTAAAAAAAAATCTAAAGTGTGTGAAATCTGCAAACTCGCACTTGGCCAGCGTGGCAGACTATGGCCTTAACCGTCTCAATATGAGAGGAAGACCCATATTCCGACAATGGAATAACAAATGGGTCGATTATTATATACGAAAGAACGTACGAAAAATTACACCACCACAAAATATATTTTAAAGTCAAATGAATTGCAGTAGTTAATATTATCGCATACCCGACATTAATAAACGGTGCGTTTAAAGGTTCTAAGTTTAAAAACCCGTCGTCAACAACTCATCAAAATCTAATAACAAGCGCTTAGTTCCTCCGAGGCGTCTCCACTTGTCATCGCGCGTCTAGACAAAGCGCCCGTGACTTTTTCACTATTATTCTTCATTCCACGACAATCGTACAAGAGTTTTTTTCACCTTTCCCTACCTCAGCGATCGTCGAACATTATATTAAATTTTAGATCCCAGCCCGCAGACTCTTCAATCTACGAGGTGACAACGAAATAAGAACTCTATAAGTTTTCAATGAATTTAATTCGCTACATAAAAATGGAGAAAGTTCGTGATGGATGGGCGGCGGCGGCACGATAAGTTTTCTAAGGGGAATAAGTAACTATTTTATGAAAGTAATATTTGTTTTTATGTTTGCAGCATACATTAATTTGCAAAGAAACGAACTCATATACTTCATTAATATACATTAATGTTTTCAACGAAACGAACTCTTCAAATTACGATAAACATTGATAATTCATGGCATTGCAATGCAATGTGCAATGAAGGTTTTTATGGCAACCCTGCATCGATCTTGGACAATTAACAACAATGTAACAAATTGAAAAATGAGAAAAACATTATACTGACATACATACATACAAATACATACATACGTATATGTTACAATGTATCCCTGTAAATGACTAAGTATTAAAACTAAATTATTACATTTGAGATATACGAATTCCTCGTGAATATCAAAATCAAATACGTTTAGTAAAATTATAAGTCAACATCATCATCATAAACACCAGCCTGTTTAAGTCCACTGCTGATCATAGAATTCCCCTGAAGTTTTTTTTTTCATAATCCCCACACTGGGCTTACGCACTGTCTACGCTGCTGGCCGTACATACATCTGTATTTTGTGATCTGTCATTTCTGATTATATTATCAAAACATATGAAACCTATCTCGAAAATCATGAATGTGCTTTTAGTGACTTTTCGCAACAATTAAATATGTATCTACAAGTAATATAATTACTTGAACAGTAAATCCTAAAAAAGTCCATCTATCAAATATACTATTTAATAAATACTATTAATATATATACTATTTATTAAAGACTTCCTAATTCATTCACTACACAATAATATTACTTTCCTAAAAATTACGTTTAAAGAACTTTAATTAAAAATCATGAAAAGAATCGGTAAATGCTAATTTCATTCTATTTTACATCTTCTCGAAAACATTTTAGCCACTAACAGTAGTGTTAGTATCCTGAGTGGCTCATGTGTAGAAGTTCGTGAAGCTTGAGCCGGCGACCGCACCCAATTTCCGCGTGGCAAATCGTATTGGATGCTACTACCTGTTTTATCAATTTGCTGGTCATCCATCAAACTACAGTATGCCACAGTTATGTATATAGCTTTCTACAGTAGAATTTTAATAATATTTCGTTTCGAATATGGCATTTTATAACGTAGATTGTCCATCGGCAATACTGAATATTGAATTATAGTAAATGTGTGTATTATAAAAAATATTATTATAGAAATAATGTATGAATTATAGAAAATATTATTATAGAAATAATGTATGAATTATAGGAAATATTATTATAGAAATATTGTATGAATTATAGAAAACGTATAATAATTTTCATGATATAACTTATTTGGATTATTTATATTAAATATGTATCTTCAACAGTATTCTTAATAGTATTCTTAACAGTATCTTTCACAGTATCTTTAACAGTATTCTTAATAGTATTCTTAACAGTATCTTTCACAATATCTTTAACAGTATTCTTAATAGTATTCTTAACAGTATCTTTCACAGTATCTTTAACAGTATCTTTAACAGTATCTTTAACAGTATCTTTAACAGTATCTTTAACAGTATCTTTAACAGTATCTTTCGCAGTATCTTTAACAGTATCTTTAACAGAATCATAACCGTTTAAATAGACTTCACTAGTCTTTCGTCTACGTCGAGTCTACGTTGTCTATCCATACTACGAGACGCACACGCAGGTGAAGTGTTTCTATAATTTGTCGGCAACTATTACACATAAATTTACAAATGTCAAACGAAATCAACAGTCCTTATTACGTAACATGTGACTCCGTTACTGATTTTTACATTGAAAGAAATATTCGTATATCTTGTCAATGATAAAACTGTACTATTGTATCGACCGTTAACATTAATATGATTTTATAAGCAATCTTATCTATCTCATATAAAATAAATTTGTTAAAGAACGGTTCGTATAGCAAATATTCCTCGTAGACGACTTGCAAAATATCATCGAGTAGACGCTTCAAGCGCAGTGGTTTATTTTCAGAGCGCCGTCACAAGCCCTGTTGTGCAAATGCACAGCGCTGGACTACAACCGCACTCAATTTCCGCACGGTAAATGCCAGTTACGGTGGACTATCTTGAAGTTCTTTGCACATATTTAATTCCGTAGAAGAAAGTGGTCAACACGACTCTAGGGTTATTTTCAGGCGCTGAAGTCACTGGACCTGTTATAACTATTGTTACGTCAGTGGGAAGATAGTGAAGACTTAAGTCAATTCGGTTATTTTCCTTGCCGTCGTCATACCACCACCATACCACCACCTCCTTGGTTCTTAGCTTTATAGTTGATATACGATCTACCGTCGCAACTTATCTATGAATGAACACACGAGGGTTAAGTAGGTATATTATAAGTATACAGTCATATTAAACAGACCTAACTATCAATGGATTGTATATGTGCATTGCATTTAATCATTTTTGATTGTTCATCAAAAATACAAATATCGTATGCGATAAAATATCGAACGATGTTGTAATAACCACATAGCCAAAGCGCCGGCGCTGATATGTGACAGCGCGATATGTTTGGGCGGGCGGGCGGAACTTGAGTCGTACAATGACGTGCCAAAACTGATATTTCCTACATGTACGCCCCTAAGTTTTGATATAATGCAACTTGGACGGCGACATAAGCCGCTTTGTAACGCAAAACTTAGTATAAACTTTAAAACGCCACATGTTGACCATTAATATGAAACCATTGATGATGCCATTTTCCGTGAGATTGAAACCGGAGAATACTGATACACTTAGATATTTTATTAGTTCTATTTTGAAATCGACTATTTGTCGTCTTAAAATCGACCACATATTATTATAAAATAGACGAAAGTTTGTAGTAAGGGAACCTTTTTTCATGTACGAGTACATGCTTAAAACTACAAGAATTTTAATGGTACTCCCACGAATCGCATCGAGGATATCATAAACAACAGTCGCGTTTGCAAGTCGTTTAGGAAGACAGTCAATGAAAATTTTTAAAATGATTAAATTTTCGTCTTCCAAATTTTGAATTGCCTATATTCAAAATGAATAATAGCTATCTTATTACGTTTCTAAATAACGCTCAACAAATATATTAAGTACTATACATTACTCCACGCAATAGGTAGACTGAGGTAGGTAGGTAGAGGAGGTAGGAGGTAGGTATTTATCCGGGAATCGTTGCCAGGCACAGTGTATTACGTTTGCTCTACTGAACGCGTCGCTCGGCGGAGCTCGCTTCAGGTATTCTAAACCAGCCTAAAACGTAATACAATAATACATAATACAATATTATCTAAAATAGGCCTATACTTAGTACTTAAATATTTATTAATTCAGAGACGATGTAATATGAGTTACTTTTTACTTATATATTTTTGGTGGGTATGTTTATTTGGTAGAATGAATATTTCAATGATATATCCACACTCGGGCATCTGATCCGAAAGTAGGTAACCTATGCTATGATAATGGGATGCCTGATGAACTACATACGTATTCATAGATAAATAAACTACGCTTGTATATATTTCTTTTAGTACAGGCACAGTACAAATCAGTTTACTAAACAAATATGTATGTACTACGAGTTCCCGGCTCAGATGATACGTAGATTCCTTTAGTGCTAGACCAATAACCTAACTATAGATTTTAGTAAAATTTATTCATATTATAATGTAATACAGTCTATTGTTGTATGATTAAAGAAAATGACACAGAATTTCATATATTTCAAATTTGTCTTGCAATACCTAGACTAAGCTCCTTCAGTTTTTAGATTACTGGGTTAATAAGAAGTAATCGACGAAAAGATAAGGGTCTAGTGATAATGATAACAATGCTCTCTCCAAAGTGGTCCACTGGTTTAATGTAAATAATTCATTACTGAACAATAAAAAGACAAACTGTAGAAAGTTTACACTCCCGAATGTTCAGCACATTGATGTCAAGCCACAGTTGAGTGGACAAGGGTTGAGTCTAGTGGACA
>DWJK01006898.1:0-10192 GCA_018248815.1 Croniades pieria auraria
TCAGTTACTGGGCTAGGTGTCTTAGGAATTTCTTTCTCAGGCGTTGCTACTTTAGCTACTTCCGTAACAGGACTTGGAGTCTTATCTAATTCCTTTTCGGGCGTATGTGCTTTGTCCAGGTCAGTTACTGGGCTAGGTGTCTTAGGAATTTCTTTCTCAGGCGTTGCTACTTTAGCTACTTCCGTAACAGGACTTGGGGTCTTATCTAATTCTTTTTCGGGCGTATGTGCTTTGTCCAGGTCAGTTACTGGGCTAGGTGTCTTAGAAACTTCCTTTTCTGGTTTTGGTACTTTGGCAACTTCCGTTACTAGACTTGGGGTCTTATCTAATTCCTTTTCAAGCGTAGGTGCCTTGGCAACTTCTGTTACTGAACTAGGTGTCTTAGCGACTTCCTTCTCGGGAGTTGGTGTCTTAGTTTCTTCTGTTTCTGGGCTTGGGGTCTTATCTAATTTTTTCTCTGACGTAGATGCCTTGGCAACTTCTGTTACTGAGCTAGGTGTTTTAGAAACGTCCTTCTTAGTTTTAGTTAATTCCTTTTTGGGCGTAAGTGCTTTGAGATCTTCTGTTATTGGGCTAGGGGTTTTAGCAAGTTCCGCTACTGGACTTGGTGTCTCAGCTAGATCCAGCGTTTCAAGTATAGGTAATCTTATGTCAGGTTTCACTGTTTGTGCCTTGAAAAGAAGGTTATGAAGTGTTGCTTGAAATATGTAGATAGAAAGGTTTAAATAGATAACAAGGTAAAATAATACTGTTTAAAATTCGAGCATACATACTTGAATTATCATTTTTTTATATACATGTAAAACCGTGGACTAAATTAATATATTTATGAATAATAATGGTACGCAACGTAATTTTTGGACAATTAATTATTTATAAACGCTTATTACCTATTATTATAACAGTAACGAATACGTAGTGCAGAAAAGAATATACATACAATGGAATATAAATGAACCAGTAATACCAAACATTATATTGAAAAATAGCTACTGGAACGTATTTTAGTGTAATTTGTCGTGTAACAGGATATCAATAGCTAACGTTTAAGTGTAACCTAAGTGTGAGCGCTGGGGAGCTGAATATAATGTAAATTGAACCTTTCGCGTAAATCGAAATAATCAAAAGTTTATCTTAATACTAAAGCTTTCCTTTTTTTATTAGAATGTTTTTAGTGTTCAGGATATTAATTTTACGTGTTAAGATTATAGCCACACAATTGTCAAGAAATATTGTTATAACACGTTTATTTTATTCTGAGTTCACTGTGCTAGCACTTAAATAAATTAAGACAGTTTCATATTCGATGAGTTTGCATACTGCAATAAACAATGTTCGTTTTAATTGAATTTGAGCTACTAACGCGCCATATAAATGTAATTAGCACAGTAAAAAACTTTAATATTCGCACATACATTGTACTAGTCAACAAAATATTTAAAATTAGAGTTAAACAGTATAGTAAGATCTATCATATCATTATAATATATCATTTATAGACCCATGACCGAGAGTATATTACAAAATAGATAATAAAATAATTCTACAACTTACCTCTATTTCTTCTATCTCCAGCGTAACCTTTTCATATTCTTTATGTTCACGGGGTTCGTCTTGTAGCTTTTCAAAAGAGTCTTTAACTTCCTCTACTGGCAATGAAGTACTTGTATCAATATCTTCAACAATTTCGTGCTGTTTAATGTCAATACGTTCTATATTTTTTAACATTTTTGTTGGTTCTAACTGTTTCAATTTCTCAGAAATAATTGGTTCCTTCACTGCTTTTTCAGGTGTAGGTGCCAATGTTCCTTCAAAAGTAATTGCGACCTTTTCATTTAACTTTTCAATACCAGGTTCCTCAATCTCTTTTTCTTCAATAGTGGCTTTTAATTCTTTTGGTTCTTTGTAGATGTTGTCCTGTAAATCTTCCTTATCGAGACTTGGTCTTTCTTCGACTAATTTTTCAGATACAGATTCCGCGATTTTTAATTCTTTTTCGGACCTTACCTCTTTCTTTAATGCTTCTTGCTTAAGAAGGGGAGCTACCTGTACTTCTTCTTTAGGAGTTAGTTTCTTTTCGTCATCAGAAATTGATTTTTTATCTACTTGCTTTTCAAATATTACTTCGTTTTCTTCTGGTTTCCCAAACTCAGGAGCCGTCAATTCCTTGTCGGATATTAGATCTTTGTCAATTGGTTTTTCTGAAATTAGTTCTATTTCTTGTGGTTTCGCAGATATTACCTCTACTTTTTCATCTGTCTTTTTGGTAGTGGGGCTTACTACTACCTTTTCAAGAATGGCAGGCTTTACATCTTTTTGTATGGTTGTCTTTACATCCTCGACCGGTTCCTTTTCAGGTGTAGACCTTTCTTTATCAGGAAGCAAATCATTTTCTTCTAAATTGTCAATTGCAAGGGCTTTTGTATCTTCTTTTTTAGGGGTTAGTTTCTTTTCTAATGGTTTTACAGGAGTATATGCTTCATCGACAGTTAATTCCATCTCTTTTAGTTTCACCTGAGATGGCATCTCTAAGCCTCCTAACTGTGATAGTTTTTCTATAGGTTTTTCAGAAATGGATACCTGTAAAGATTCTTCCGTAAAGCTAGTTTCTTTTTCTTCTGACTTTCTTTCGATTTTTCCTTCTTCTTTATCAAAAGTTAGTTCCGTCGATATGATCTTTTCAATAGCTGCTACTTCTAATTCTTTCTCTTCTAACATCAAAGGAATTTGTTCCTTTTCTGGAGATTTTTCAGGAGTTTGTTCCTTTTTATGAGATTCTTCAAGAGTTGGCTCCGTGCCAACAAATTTATCTGTACTTAGTTCTTTTTCAATAGGCTTTTTACTTGGATATATCTCTGATTCTTCAAGACTTGGTTTTTCAGTTATAGATGCTTCTGAAACTTTCCTGGAAACTTGTTCGGTGTCTAAAGACTTTTCGGCAAAAAGTGGTTCCTCATCCGATTTCGAAGCCAATAGTTTTAGAAGTAGAGGTGACTTTTCGCTAATTTTTTCTAAAGAAAGTTCTTTTTCTACGACAGCAGAAGTTTTAATGTCTACTTCTTTTTCTGGTAAAGATTCAGTTTCTTTCATTCGCTTGTGTAAGACTTCTAAATCTTCCTCTGTCTTTTCAAATTGCTGATGTTCAATGACATCCCGTTCGTCTTCAACGGTAGCGTCTGCCAGTGAAACATTTACATCAGTAGTGAGAACCGACGTTCCATCGGGTTGAACACATTCTTTAACGGTTTCGGTGATAGTCTTCACTTTCTTAACCGATTTATCCGTTGCGGTTAATATTTGCTTAATTATTCTTATTGTAATATATTGTACAATGCTCTTGCCATTTACGGTTTCTTTCTTTTTCTGTGTATCAATTTTAAAGACAGCAGATCTTTCTAAGGTGTAGCCACCTTGTTCAATAGTGTAAGTAACATGATCATCAGGTCTTTCATTATCGTACTTATCTTGGGTAGAAGTTGCAATCTCTAGTTTATCTTTTTCCAGACTTGGTTTTTCGTCTCTAATTTCTTCTTTTAGAGTAATTTCTGCATGTAAAGGCACCACAGCAGTTTTAATGTCTTCCTTCTCTAATTGTTCTTGCTTTTTAGTAATAATTTCTTTTATTCCTTCTTTATCGGTTGTTATTTTAGTTATCTCTTTATCATCAGGAAGTACTTTTTTCTCTTCAGGTGTATCAAGAGATGGCGTTTTAATCTCCATTTCATAAATAGGCTCTATTAATTCTGTCTTTATACGAATTACACCCTCTCTTTCATCAATTTCTTTAGGTAACTTTTCTTTTTCTTCTACTTCATGGGAACTAAGAGATCTTATGTCTGTTTTTTTAAATATCTCTGCCTCAAGATCGTGCTGTTGGTGCTTCGTTACCTCCTGTTCATCTTGAGGTGTGGCATCTGACAATGAAACCTTAGTATCAGTTGTGACGTCAGACTTCCCGTCAGGTTGAATAGATTCTGTTACTGTTTCAATAATGGTTTTTAGTTTCTTACTAGACGTAACAGTGGTAGTTAATATTTGTTTGGTCGTCTTTATTGTAATATATTGTATAACACTCCTGCCGTTAAGAATCACAGTTTTCCTCTGTTTGTCTATTTTGCAAACAGCGGACTTTTCAATCTTATAACCAACAAGTTCAGACAAATCGTCTTCCTTATCATCGATGTCGGTCAACGTAGTACTTCCATCATCGTTGACACGAGATGTACCGTCTGGGTATACATCGGTGATAGTTATTATTGTGACGGTTTTTAATTTTCTGGGTATTCCCTGAACATCAGCATATTTAGTTTTGATTGTTCTTGTTACAATAGTCCGAATTATTACAATACTAAATTCTATAACTTCTTTAGTCACTTTAGTGATACTCTCTACAGGTTCACCGTATATTTTAAATCCTGTTAGTATGTTTTCTATCTCTGCAATAGAATATTTGCGTTCCTTTATTTCACCAATGTCTTTTCCTTTCTGTACTGGTTTACCTTCTGCTTTTATTGAAACGACCATTTTATTCTCAGGTTGGTCTGCTGTAGATATTTCTTTGAGTAATTGTACTGTTTCACTTTCAATAAATTCTTTGGAGGGCCTACGTTCTTCAATCAATTCGTCGTCACTTTCTAACTTTGACTTACGTTCTAGATCAATGTCAGTTTTAATAGACTTGGATTCTTGATCACTAGTCGTATCTTTTGGCATTAGAATAGGTTTTTGCTCCGGGCTTCTTTTTGTTTCTGCTACAGGTTTGTCTTTTTTGAATGAAAATAGCTCTTTGGCCGCTCCTAATTTTTCATCGACCTTACCGAAGAAAGAACTGAACACCGATTTACTTTCTTCTAGTTTTCCGTTTATTTCTCCAGTTATTATTTCTGTTACGCTTTTGCGTTTTTCAACCACTTTTTTCTTGTCTTCACCATCGATTTCCTTCAATTTAATATCATCTCCTTCAGGAAGTTTGATACCCTTTTCTAAAACTACTTGCTTATCATCAAGTTTGTCAGAAATGATATCAGTCAATGTGTGTGGTTTCTCGACTTCAGATTCGACCACAGTTTCTGCTGTGGCTTTATCAAGTACAAAGTCAGAACTGGGTACATCTTTTATCGCCGGCTTTAAAATGTCGTCAGCTTTTTCGTAAATTTCTTTTTCCTTTTCATCAAGTTTCATTTGGTCTTTGGCACTGTCTTTTCTATGAATCTGTGCCAGTTTCTCTTTTGTAAGTTCTTTTTCAAGAACTTCATCGAGAATAGCGTGCGATTCTTGCTCCGTCTCTTTATCGATGGTAATGACTTTGGATTCAGGCGATAAATCTTTAACAGAATCTTTTTCTATTAGGTCATCAACGTCTTTGGTAGGACCAATAATTTTAGTTACTTGCTGATCAGTAATAGTTGACTGAGGTTCTTCTTCGTATCGTTTTAGCAAAACTTCTTCTTTTTTCTTTAGATCTGCAATTTTTTCTTCAAGTTTTTCTAATGTTTTTGCAGCTTCTAAGGTGACACTTAGTCTTTTCTCAGGATATTCCTCTTGATAAATATGAACAGTATCTTTGACGTCTTTCTCAATTGAAATATCTTCAGTGCTACCTGGTTTGCCACTTAGCATAGTTTTATCAGTTTCTTTTTTAATTTCATCTTTATCTATAATCTCTTTTTCTGTTGTAATTATATCATCTTTTATTTCGCGTTTAACTTTTTTGCCTTCACTCAATACCGTTTTATCAGATACATCGCTTATTTCTTCCGATGTAATGGACCTAACTGGTGACAGTTCCTTTACTGGTTTTTCAGTTGAGTCTGGTTCACGCTTCGCCGCAAGTCCAATGTCTTTAGACTCTTCTTTAGTATCTTTAATTTCTTGTATTTTATCTTTGCCTGTTTCGGTATCTTTTGGTGGTTCTTGATCAATTTGGCTTTCAGAAATTATTAAAGTTTTTGTTGCTTCAATCAGGTCAGTAGGGCTTTTAAATTGTTTTTCTGGGGATTTCAGACGTACAGGTGATTTAACAGCCATAATTTCTTCAAGGCTTTTATCCGATTTAAGCACTTCGGCTACGTCAGCTACGATTTTTTCGACATCTTTAGGACTTAGTGCTGGTTTTTCTAATAACCCTAATTTTTGAGCTTCCTCTATTTCTTTTTCTACGTCTTCTGGTATAGATGGTATTTTATCAGGCATGGAATGAATTTCTTCGACAATCATGACATCGTCTTTGACAGGAGAGTCGACAGTCGTAATATGTGTTTCTCGTAACTTTTCTGTATATTGTCCATAATTGAAATCACCGTCTTCATATTCTTTAACCGGTTCCAATTCTTTTCCAGGCAAAACAGAAGATTTCATTTGATCAGGATACATGGGTGACTCTGGAGCAGAACCAGGAGTTACAGTCACTAACTCAGCATGTGATGGACGCTCTACAGTTTTCAATACGACATCATCTTGAATTGTCTTCAAACCTCTCCGTGATATAACATCTTCTGTAAGAGGTAAGTCTTTAGGAACTTTTATTTCGTGAACAAAACCAACATCAGGCTTGCGTTTGAAGATGTCTTCTTCGACTGGTGTTTTCTTTTCTTCATATGTTCTGTAGTCCACTTCTTCGTGTAAAGGAAGGTCAGCAACTTCATCGGGTGTCTTTACGATTTCTCTTATTGGAGGTGGTTGAGTTTCGAGTTTAGGGCTCTTATCTGCAGAAGTTGGTTTCACTGTGTCAATAAGTGTTTGTGGCGGAATTATTTCTTTTGTTTCTTCTTTTATATGCTTTTCTTCTACCAGCTGATCTTCTTTAATTTCGTCTAATGTTATTCGCTCATCTTCAGGTAACGTTGGAGCTGTGGTGGCGCCAGATTCAATTGTCGTAGATACTTTCTCATCAGGTTGAGATTCCTGGACAATATTCATTTCAAATGAATCTTTTGGCTTAACAAAACCACTTTTGCTGTCGGATGTTTTCTTTTCACTGCTTATATCTTGTTTCTCCTCAATACTAACGGAGTGTTCTTTTGATTCAATCACTCTGGATTCTGGCTCCGTATCTGGTTTAGATTCATCAACCTTTTCAGTTTCTGCTTCAGTTACTTTTACCTCATGTTTCTTTTCTGATTCTTCTATATCTTTAATGTGTTTTCGTAGTTTGTCTTCTCTTTCTGGACTTTCTTCGCGATCTGGAATTGACTCTTCTGCATAGTGTTCAACTTCTTCCTTCTCTATAATAAGATATTCTTCTTCAAATTCACCGTCAACAATAGTTTCGGTTTTGGTATCTTCCAGTAAGCATGTTATTTTTTCGATGTCAGACCGTCCCACATACTCTTGCTTTTCTTCGGGCTCACTATCTCTGTTAAATACTGCTTCTATTTCTCTTACAATTTCCTGTTCTTCTCTTTCATCTAGTTCTTGTTGCTTTATATCATCTAGAGATTTTGAAGTATCTTCATCCGATTTCTTAGCTTCTTTCAAAATGTCTTCATAGTTTACACGTTGTAAGCCTTTCAGTTTGGAAGTGTCAGCTTTCAGTGATTTTGCAGCTTTAGTAGGACTCTTCATAGCTTTAAGGCCTTTTACAGGGGATGCCAGTGGTCTGGGTCGCCGAGATATAGGCTCTCGCTTAGTTTTGAGGTCTTTTTTATCCGATACTTTTTGTGTTAAATCACGTTTGGGTGATGCTTGTTTATATTTTGATTCAACAACTCTGCGATTACTTGCTTCTTTAGCACTCTTAGCGGGAGTACTTCCCGGACTTGCTTTCCTCGCTTTCACTTTGAGCTTTTCTTTAACTGCAGGGACTGTTGGAGTAGTTTTGACTTCTTGGGTCTTTTTAGGTGTGGCAGGAGGTGATTTTTTATCCTCCGACATAGCTTTCTTTTCTAAAGCACTGACGGCTGTTTTCTTTTCGATAGATTTTTGTGCTGCTCTATGACTAATTTTAGTTTTAGAAGTAGATGTAGTCATTGTTTCGGTTTTAGTTTTACTTTCAGTCTTCTTTTTAGTATCGGTCTTCGGTTTCATATCAATATCAGCTTTCTTTCCTTCACCTTTTAATACAGAATCTTTTAGATCTTCAGATTTTTCCATACGTTTGACCTTTTTATCGATTGACTTTTCTTTTTTCTTAGTCTCTTTCTTTTTTGGCAATCCATCAACTACGGTGCTCTCATAATGAGCAAATTTATCGTCAATTTTGCTATCAACTCTAGCAGTGATAGCTTCTTGTAGGACTGATTCAATTTTTTTGTCTTCACCATTAACTAGTTCATGTAGCAGTTTATTGTCAATAATGATTTTAGAATCGGTATCATCTTTGATGGCTGATATTTTAGACGGTATGGGTTCATGCTGTGTAATTCTTTCGTCTTTTGTTTTTTCTGAAATAATACTTCTCTCCTTACTTGCTTTCGAGGCAACTTTAGCTGTGGTTTTTGTGGTGGTAACAGTTGTTGCCGTTGCGGTTATAGCTGGAACAGTAGGAGTCATCTGCCTTCCAGTGCATGTAGGATGTTGAAGGAATTCTAAGTGTTTTAATTTTTCGAGGCCCTCAAATATTTTGTGTTGAGGTGTTGATCCGGGGAACATTATTCTTGTGATTGTATCATCGGGGTTTGCGGGACGCCATACTAATAGTGCACATATTGATACCAGGTTGGGTATCGGGAAATTGAATTGTCCGGAAACTCCGGCACCTTCAAACAGCTTTTGTTCGCTGCTCTGCCATTTCTTGAGAAATTCACGCACGTGTTTAGAGTCTTTGGACGGATTCAGTACATACATATCGAGAGTTCCTGAAACAAGGAAAACATGATCATGTAAATATGGTAAATCATGTTAATTGCGGTTTTTAACGTATACTGTGGAAAAATTGATTCATGATCCACCAAAAGTTTGGTTTAACCAATTAAGTAGAAATTCGTCTAGCATTCATTTATTTGAAACAAACGTATTATTATTTCATTATGGTTGTCAGTGCGTGACGTTGTCGCATTTTTCTAATTTATGTTTAGCTGTCTTGTTGGTCGTAAACGCGACTGCTGACCGAGAGAACGTGGGTTCAATTTCCGAATACTATCTGAATTTTTAAATTCAGTATTTCTAGCACTAGCTCAAAGTCTAGATTTGTGCTCGGTAATTGGGAATAGGCTAACTTTCTATTCCATAAGGGGTCGTGGAATTTAACAGGTGGATCGTGCGAGTGTATTACATACGAGTACGTAAACTATTCTGCGTAGACCTTAAGAGAACAGGTGTGCAAATAAAAAAAATCAAAATTTTTAGGAATATTAAAATTTTATTTTTGCACCATGTCCATGGTCTAGAACAGTATGATATACCAATTGAATTAAAATCGTAATGTACCAGTATTAATAGCTTACCGTGTCCAACTTTGTGATATAAATTAATGGGGTCAGGGCTGCGATAGCAATGCTGTGGCTTGAGGTTGATGTGTCTTAGGTCGGCCATCATATCCGAGCCCTCTTGCAAAAGAGACATCAGTAAGGGGTCGAGGTCCTTGTCGCCGTCCGGGCTGGCCAGCGCACGACGTTCCTGTAATAATTTGCAAATGTAGCTTAATGGTAGTTGTTAGGTTTCATTCGCTATTATCAAATATCTAATACCAGCTTTTCACGGTTTACTCATTGAATCATGTATACGTAATGGACTCACATTAGATTATCAAGAGAACATATCGTCGATGAAGACTAAATATTACCTACTGAAGAACTAATGAGCGCTTCGGGAAACTAGTTCTAGAGTAGAGACTCCGCAAACGTAGTGTAGGATATCCTCCGGCTTGGTGGGATAATGGTCTGCTAAATTCTGCAGGGAAAGCCGCAAATCGAGCACAGAACGCGATCACTAATTATGGGAGGCTTATTTCCAGCAGTGGACTGTAACAGGTCGATGATGGTGACGATGATGATGAATAATAACTCAGAGCCTGAATATCCAATAATTCAGTTTACTAATAAAAAACATTGCCAACATTACCAATTGAAACTGTTCTCCGTAGTCAAAATACATTCGGGATATTGTCTAAATACATGTCTTAACGTGTTAAAATATCGTCTATTTCTAAAAAAAAAAAAAATTTTCTATGGTGTGTAAAGTCCGCCAACCCGCACTTGACCAGCGTGGCGGACTACGGCCTTAACCCTCTCAATATGAGAGGAGACCCATATTC
>DWJK01006899.1:0-10192 GCA_018248815.1 Croniades pieria auraria
GGATGCGACGAGCCGAGGATCGAGCTCAGTGGCGTGCTATTGGAGAGGCCTATGTCCAGCAGTGGACGGAAATAGGCCGATAACGATGAATGATGATATATGTATTTATTTGATATTTGGATTAGTTTATGAAGGTGTGTTATAACATTTATGTAGAAATGTCGAAAACGCCTTTGTGCATGTCGCGTTATCCGTTAAAATTTGTATTTTCGTAATTATGACCACTTATATTTAGTATAAGATTAATAACAATTGACAGTATTAATAGCGCTGAATAATAAAAATAATCGATTTAGTATTAAAAAACAATACATAAAACTTATAAATATTAACGTCTAAAAATATTTTATTATGACCGTAACGTGGCAACACTGATTCCAAATTGATGGCGTCCACTGAAAAGCCCCCATAATTTTCTTTTAGCTAGAATACCTTCATGGCTAGATTTTTTGAGGCAAGTCATCATAAAACAAGCTTTTCTGTATCAAATTACCATTGCGACGTCCACAATTGAGGTAAGTCCTCAAAAAATCGTCACATTACCATTTATATTAGAAAATAAACTTAGTTGTGTTAGTCGTACACTAGAGGCGAATAAATGGCGCAACATTCACTGTGACATTTATTACCGGAGACCCTTGGCGGGCTGTGAAATTGTGCTCATATTGTAAGGGCTAATCCTCGAAAAGAATTCATCAGGTTCAAAGCGGCCCTTATCAAGGCGACCCGTACTAGCGCCATCTATCACCATTACCTTTTTGTCCGGAAAGTTTTTGACAATGTACGTGTGAAAGTTTCTAAGCAAGGCAATGTTTTGCTGTCTGGCGCGCTGGTTTTTGGTGAGGTTACGGTGTATAAAACAGACAAATACGTAAGACGTAAAGGGAATATAAAAAAAACTGTAAACGTAGATGATTGCCTCGTTGGCCGAGTGGTTGCAAGCCGACTGCCGACCGGGAGGTCTTGGGTTAAAATCCCGGGTCGGGTACTATTGGATTTTCTAATTTAGATTTTCTAGTAGTGACTCGGAGTCTGGAACTGTGCCCGATGTATGGCAATAAACTCATCACCAATTCCGTAGGACGTAAACGTAACTGGTGAAACGCGGGAGTATACTGCACTCATCTGTCTACCCCTTCGGGGATTACAGGCGTGATGTTACGTTGTAAACATAGATTGGAAGGAAAGCAGAAATTTAAGGATTTAAGGTACTTTTATGTAAGGGAAATTTTAAAGGATAATCGACCCGTGTTAGATACTTACAAAGCGATTTTAAAGTATTGTTACAGGTATACTATAAGTATTAATAATATGAATGTACTCCTACATTGCGTATTAAATAAATGTATCTAGTAACACAAATAAACAATGTGATAAAAATATTGTTGCCAGTATATTTATCTCATTTTTATAATCATTTACATTTTTAGTGCGTCATCAACACTTTGTAAGCTCTCACAAAAAAACTTTCTTTTATCAAACGAGACAGATTATACTAAATTGTCTGCGCTTAGAGATAGGGGCGTAGATTCGAAAAAATAAAATTTATCAGAGTACGTTCACGACTTAATGAGCTGGCATTGTGGTGATAATGCCGCCGGCCCGGTGTTTGATGTTAGAATGTGGTGAGAAGGAAAAATACGGCGGCCATGTTTTTTGTATTTCAGGTTAAAATCACTAATTATGTAACGCTGGTTTGGAAGTTTTTTAAACACTCTGCAAAGTGTTTTTTTGAGTATTTAGAAAATCTAGACTCTAGAGTTTTCATGATGTAATACGCTACAATTTAGACTTTTAGTTATATGGTTACCAAAGTTGCCTAGAATTTTGTTAGAAATATATACACATTTTTGAATTCAGAATCCAAAATTCAGAAATACAAAATAAGACGAAATGAAAAGTCCAATAGCATGGACGAAAAATTTTAAATTGAGTGACGTGGCTAAGATAATATTTAAAGACAGATAATTAAAATATTACTGGGACATTTTATTTCGTCTTGTTACTAATTAGGCAATTCCTTCTTTCGTTTCGAATACTGTCAGACAGCAAAATGAAAAAGATGAAGAATTTTTAACAAACGGATATATGTACCTGATTATAATGTTTTTTTTGCTGCATAAATAGTAAAAAAAGCAACAAAACATTGTCTATGGATGTTTATAACACCAGAGATATCACTAACGTCATGTGAGCCTTCAAATTATATTAATTAAGATAGACAATGAAATTTTTTAAACCTATCCACGCTCTGATTTAAAATTTTAAGTTTAAATATTTTGCATCTAAAAATTTAAAATTCAAGCATTTTGAATACAAATAGTAGGAAAATTGAGTATTTTGCGTTTCAATACTAGCTCGATTGGAATATGAAACAGCATAAAATACCTTTTCTCGCTTTCCTAGCTGATGTGGCACGGCGGGAATATCAACAATGAAATCTCACAGATTAGTTATTTCTAAATATTTTTGTCAAGCATAGCTAAAGATTGCTAATCGTATATATATTTATATCTACTGAATAGTTTCTCAATTGTAAGTTTGACATGTGTCTTAAAAATAACAGCGATCAGAAATATACATATATCTACATGGCCTGGAATCGAACCCGGAGACTTACGCAAGGCTTACAATGTGGTCTATACTCCAACGTGATGTATATTTATCCTTTGAGTTGCATGTAATTTTTATACGACACACACAACTTTTTTTATCTACAAAGTTTAGATCTGCTTTTACATATAGTCGTGATCATGACTCGTTACAATATCCCTCTATTTCGTTGCCGAAAGAATGCAAGAAGACGCCAACAACAGCCTCACCCCGAAACTAACCCCAGCATCAACTGTCATGTAGCTGATATTTTAGTCACGTAACGATATCCCAAATTCTGCGATTGCGATCTGAACTGCAATCGATTCGATATCACGTACGAAAATTGATGTTTTGTACAGATATATTAATACCCTTACTTTTTATGTGGATAAACTTACATCTTACTAGTGTAATTAATTAATAATATAATATTACGCCTGTATCTCTCCAAAGGTGCATCTTTCCAGCGGTATGAAATGTTATATTAGGTACAAATTCCATGGAACAAGGTTACACAATAGGGTCGGGTCACTTACTCGTGTTGCCATACACCGGGAAAAATTCCACTCTCCGATTAATTGGTATTATTTAGTAATTGGTAAATAACCGTTTTAACACATTTGTTTAATTGAAATAAATACAGTTGAGTACATGATTACTTGTTTAAAAATGTAGATTTAAGTTGTTTAATTTGCGTCTAATATCTGTGAACAATTACACTTTTAAATTTTTGTTACATATTTTTTAAATTAATTAATTAATTTATTTATTTTTTCTTTATTGCGAGACCTATAAATTTAAGTACGTTTAACAAAAGGCGGACTTAATTCCTAATGGCATTCTCTACCAGTCAACCTTTAGCGATAGTGAAAAATAATTGGCGGTAGATGATATCGTTAAAAAAAAATGATTTGAAAATAATAGCTATGACAAACTCAAAAATTGACCGGAGTTTATTTGCGCGGGAGGAAACCTTCAAAAAGTTAGTATTAAAATCACCCATGATTACATAGTGAGTAAAGCCAGATCCAATCTCGTCTAGAACTGTTTCTAATGCGGTGAAGTAATCTGTTGAGGGAGGACAATACGCTACTCCAAGAACAGCCCTGGGGTTTCTGATGTTCACCTCTAACAATAAATACTCGGCGGAAGCAGAATACAGAGATAAGGATAACACTAATGTTCCAGTTTTATGGTTTTTAAATATCGCGTAACGTTGGCATAAGTTTTGTTTTGTCCATTGTTGTTCTATTTTAGATCAGGTAGTAAATTTTACTGCTCCTTAAGCACGTTCTCCAATAAGTATTTCAAACGTTGAATCAAATTAACTACTGATTAAGAGATAAAAGGCTTGGTCGGTGTCATTAAACTTCATTTGCTATGGAAAGGCCCGATCGATCGGTAGTACACTACCGTCGTAAATGTCACCTGATAAGACGGCGCTCGTAAAAAAGCCCTAAGTCGAGCCTTGGAGTTAGGAGAAATTTTCCAAAACCCTGCCAACGTTTACGAACTGCGTACCCACATACAATTCTATTAACCGCAGATATACATATGCGGGCTTATGAACATACATGTGTACATATATGTATTCACATCGTAAATATAAAGCCGTATATATAAAGGCGTAAAGAACATTACTTTTTCACATTCACGACAATATATTTCAGTAAGTATCGTATAAAAAGATATAAAAGTCACTTAAGTCCTCGGTCTATACAAACGCCGTGTTATAAAAAGTCTCAAATAGTTGTAACTTTGGAGTTGAACAAAAATATGTTGCCATTCGGTGTCACCGACTATTTTTCACGGTATGCATTAATGGCTTCACTTTGTCTCAAAAGGAACCATGTATTTCTACATTTAAATAAAGGGTGGTGGGGTAAAATTGTGTCTTAAAAATTAAACATAACTTTCTGTGGCAAAGAAGAGAAATTCTTATTTATATTAATATTTTTTAGATAAAAATAAGACAAGAAAAAAACAGTGATAGCTTAGAGATTAAGAAAGTCAGCCTCACAGTCCAAAGGTGCTGGGTTCAAACCATGGCGCGCATCTCTTTACAAAAGTGGGTTTTAAAATTTAAATATCACTTGCTAACGGTAAAGGAAAACACTGTAAGGAAACTTGCACATCATAGAATTTATTTAAAAAAATATTCTAAGATGTGTGAAGTCCGCCAACCCGCACTTGGCCAACGTGGCGGACTATGGCCTTAGCCCTCTCAATATGAGAGGAGACCCATATTTCAACAGTGGAATGACAAATGGGTCGATTATTATTTTTTTTTGGTTAATGTTTATGTACGAGTATGTATGTGAAGGAAATTGATATGAAAAGAAATTGATGTATTAAGTGCATTAATCACTTGAGATATTGGCTCATATGCACATGTACATATATTAATGGAACATCAGATGTAACATCACGCTTGTTATCAGCGAAGGAGTAAGCAGAAGAGGATAAAACACTACCACGTTTCAGTTAGGTGTATATTAAAGTGTAGGATAATCCCTACGTAAATACTTCGAGAGATTATTCCACAATATCAAAGGATATTGACTGCGACAGACATTTTTAACCATCGCATTTAGAAAACCAGAACGCCTTCACCCGAAAGGATCTTGCTAATATGTCGTTACCCAGCAAAATCGTTTCAGTCTCAGTCCATCGAGCTAGTTTCGCCGGTCACATTGCGAATTGACCATAATGGCCGCTTAGTCCGGCCTTTTCCTTGTACCTGTGAATTTCCAGCGACGCTCACACAGTATCAAAGAGGTAAAACCTACATTATTTTTTATAACAAGCAACTGGAAATTGTAGTTTTTTTCCTACGTTATAGAATTTGATATTAGGTAAGCCAAATATGTGATATTCATTGACCGTTACAATTTTAACATTTTCACCTAAATGTTGGTATTTTGTTTTACGCGTTTTAGATGATTCACAGAAGCACAGAACAATATAAGTGGAGGCGTTTGGGCATACTCGTATGTCTTCGATTCCTTGTGCTTTCAAATTGAATTATGAAAAGTTTTACTGTTTGTGGGATATTCACAGATAATTAAAATCCTAGTTTCTTCTGCTTCATAGTATTGGGTAGGATGTCGTATCACAGTGAATTCGAATCTGCCTCGTAGTAGATTAGTCAAGCTCTGTAGGATAGAACGGAAGCCTTAACTTGGCTAAGTATTAAGCCTACGGTATCTAGGGAGCGAGCAGAGCAGCTACAACTCAATGCTTTATGTTTACGAGTATAATATATGTTCCCCACCTATTCCGTTGTGGGACGTAACCGGAACTAGTGAAATGTGGGAATGTGCTACACTACTCTGCTTACCCCTTCGAGGATTATAGGCATCAAGTAAACTTCTTTTACGAGTGTAATTTACAGTACGGTCCAGTTTCAACCTATTAGTGGATGGGGCATCTAAAAAATGGCACGCTAAATAACCTTTTATCTGTGTTCGGGACGTATTTGTGTTACGCCACAGAAGGGTCGAATTCCCACGGGACATGTTATCGTTATAATTAGGTATATTTCCAGAAAAACTTTCCCTTTCAACGTTTTTTCAACTAAACGATTCAGAGCCCGTTGGCTACACAGACAGCTATGTTACCACGTACAAATCAAAGTGAAATAGACGTGTATTGGATATTCATAGTACTCATGTATAGGTCTAGAATTGTATATATGTACATATGTATTTTGAACATTAACTAAGTTCTAAGAGAAACCAACACAAATAAAACATTTAAAATTGTTACATAAATAGTCGAAATATAGTATTTTAAGCGCGTGTAGTTATGGAAGAAACTAATTCTATAGTAAACATTAAGGTACTGTAGTAAATGTTAAAGTATTACGGTACTTAAATATTTAGTTTCACTGCTAGAAGTGTGCCTAGTTTTCGTCAGCCCTACGTCAATTATGTGTGACAGCCTCTGAGGAACTTAGGTATACCTACGCGTTTATTAACTTTTTGTTTACGATCCCCGTTGTGTGTGTGAGTTTCAGTTTCACAAGCTTTGTTTACTGGCACATATTTAGATACATATTCGTATTATTTACCCGTTACTTGTATAATATTACGCTTTTCATAACAATAGGGTTTAATGATTGGGTATTAGATGTGTACAAAAGTAATAAGTATACACCTGTAGTGTTGACAAACATTACCTTAAATAAAGCACATAATTTACTTAATTCCTTAAAATTTGTTCACTAAGTAAAAACAGAAGAAACTGTCTTTTATATATGTGTTTAAATGAAGTCAGTAGTACGCATATATTATGAATGTTAAACAAAAAAGCGTACACACGCACATACACACAGGCACATACACAGGTACATTCACAGGCACATACACAGGCACACACACAGGCACACACACAGGCACACACACAGGCACATACACAGGCACATACACAGGCACATACACAGGCACATACACAGGCACATACACAGGCACATACACAGGCACATATACATACATATGTACAAAATATGAGTTACATTCTAATTGAAGTGCATTAATTTTTATTTATTAAGCTATAGAGACTATAATAAGACCCGGGGTCACGTAAGCTTGAGGTGGCTGGAAACAATGTATCACTGTCGAGGAAATTCCGGGTCAGACAACTCCTCTCTACTACGAGTTAGTCTGTTCCTTTCGATTTACTTAAGATACTAAGATTTGGAGTTACTGAAGATAATAACACTTATACGAATGCCTTATGATCCATCTGTTAATATGTGTTTAGAATTGAAATTGAATATCACAGTAAGGGAGGCCTAGCTCTAGAGTAGACTTAGGCTGCTCTTATTTTCTCGTTTACAATACATGAATAAAAACACGGGATTCAAACGAAATATCAAGATTCTGACATGTTAGATCGTATATTGACGTCTGCCGGATGCAATATTGTAGGAAGGCTCTTCTTCCGTTTCCTGTTTCGTTTCCGTATAAAATGAAGGGATGATCAAAGATGGATGGTAGCTTAGATACAGAAGGACCAGGTAATCACTTTATCGCCGTCCCTATTTCAGCTATGAAAATAGTTGTGTCGAAATCTAATGACTTATTGACATCTTTCCCATGACTAATTGAAAGATTGATTGATTGAATCTTTTTCCAATTACTGACTGACTAATTGACATGTTTAACTAGTTTATTGTCACATTATATAGATACTTTCGAATTTTACTTGACTGTCTCGCTGATATAGTGGTTGCAAGCGCGTCTGTCGATCAAGAGGATATGGGCTGAATCGCAGGGTCAATCAAAATATTATTAGGTTTATCTAACTTGAAGTTTCCAGTACCAAGTCTAAATTTGTGCCCGGCATATGAAAATAGGCTCATCGTCTATACTATGGTGGAACATATAAGGCACCTGGAGAAAGTTGGAGTGTATTAAGCTCATCTGTCTATTCCTTAAGAAAAGTACAGGCATGATGTTATTTTATGTGTAGATAGTAAATGAGTTGTAGCTCAACTCCGGGAATCAGTTTCTGCCCCCTAAATTTAAGTTGTAAGTGCCACTCATTCCACAGGCTCTCCCTTTGGGATAAATTATAAGTTCATGTTCATTTAAACTCTGGAGTTGCAATAAATAACATTAAACAAAAGTTTTCTTGTATGCGAAGTGTGTGCGTGTGTTTGGTCGTGTAGAATACACATCTCTATAGCCAGCAATTTTCCGTACACTTTCCTCACTTTCACAGTCGACGACCTTTTTCATTTTCTCCACAAAAGACCTAATAAATTACTGCGTTATTATGAAACAAACGTATCGACTTTTAAAAATGTTTCTATATCTAACGTACGCAGCAGTTTCTAATTTAAAATGCTATTTCCGTGTTGCTCTTCCCCGATAACCGCTCAGTTTTGTAACCGTGTTTAGTAAAATGTCAAGCGCCGTGTATTGACTCTAAGATAAATTCAAAATTCGATACTCTTTTTCATGTGATTATTTGTGCACTTCATTGCACGAATATTTGTTCTGTATCTGGGTGTAAAAGAATGAACCTCCATCTGTATATATTTAAATTTAATTGATTAGCCGTCTGGTAATCACAGCATAGGCTTCACCTTGCTCAGAATTAGTATTCATAAATGTAGAATTATTTCAAGGTATTTATTTATTTACTTCTTCGTTCGTTTGTTCACCTTTCATTCATTCGTTCGATCATCCAACATGTATAAACGATACACTCATCCATCCACCTATACACCCATTCATCCACCCATCCATCCATTCACCTATACATTCGCCCATTTATCTATACATCCATCCATCTATCCATCCATTTCTCCATCCATCCACCTTTACATTAGCTCATGCACCGTATATGCGTATTTTAAGTTATTGCTAGTTATTTTTTATTCTTGCGTACGTTTTTATTTAAGTCATGTTTCGGGATTACTTTCGCATATTTCAGAAAGTAGACTAGGACTTATGAATGTAAAACATATAAAATTTAGGATGTGAAAATCCCATCCACGTTTCTTTCATAAATACGAGCGATTTCTTTAGTTTTTTATATATTCTAAGAAATAAATTTAAAATTCAAAGCTGTGCAGCGTCAAAAACGAATCCATTTCACTAAAAGGGTTCCTAGCACCGGATCGATTATCACCGTCGTATTTAAAATGCTATTTCCGTGCGGCGTTCACTCGATAAACGCTCGATCGTCGTCAATGTCCGAAGTACGTGACTTTTACCGAGGGTTGTTGGGGGTAGCACCTCGCATTTTTTACTGGAATAGATTTTACAAAGTGCAATTTCTGCAACACGGCTAAGTTACTACGCCAACTGGAACTGACATTGAGTGAATTCGATAGATTATAGGTAATATCTTGAAAATCGATAATACTAGATTTTCTAATTTTCTAACCTATGCACCGGCATACCACAGTCTCGTAGGTATGTTTTAATTGTGGTCAGATTTCGTGACTGCTTTGCACCGTAACGTTTTACGGTCGTCGATGGTAGTTCCAGTTCCGGGTAAAAAGAATAGGTACGTCCTTTCATTTGCAAAGGGTTTGTTTATGAGGCACATAACAATTCGACAAATTCTCTTAGTGCCTCGCCAGCTGTGTTTTTCCTAGAATTTTAGTAATGTCTAAGAAAATATTAAGCAGTTCATTTCATCAAATTGCATATGGTTACTATGTATTTAATACATTTTGTGTATTTGTAACTTTTTGGTGGAAAATTGTTTTTATAAAATAGTGAGATGAAATTTCGAACTTTTCGCATGACTCACTGAAATTGAATATTTTGAATTTTAATATATACGCTATGGGAGAAAAGAAAGCGTAAAGCAGACGATGAAGTATGAACGATGAAATATGTGATAAAAATTTTGTAGAATTCGTACTGTCGTGTAGCAAATATGTGCTATAAAAGCGTATAAAAAAGAAAGAAATTGAACTATTAAAGGGTAGAATATGTTGATATTAAATATTTAATTTAATATCACCCACCCCCCGCCCCCCCTACCCCCCCCCCACCACCCCCCCCGACCACCCCCCCCCCCCCCCCCTCCCCCCCCCTCCCTCTCCGCTCCTCCTCTGTCCGCTCTTCTTCCG
>DWJK01006900.1:0-10192 GCA_018248815.1 Croniades pieria auraria
ATCTGCGCGACTCCATCCGGTTCTGGGCCTTTCGATCCAGCAGCTTTGTGCTGTCTTCTTTAGGTTGTCAGATTATCTGGTAGGAGGGCGACCTGAGCTTCTTTCACCGAGACGTGATCGCCACTCGATAACCTTTCTTCCCTATCGGTTGTTGGTCACTTGAGCAATGTGGAATCCCCATTGACACTTCAACTTGCTAATTTTGAGAGCTACATGACCTTGGTTTGTCTACAGACTTCACAGTTTCAGATTATCATTAAATTATTAGAAATTAAATAAAATTATTTGCTCATTTAAGCTCTAAATATAATGTCATATTACTTACTTTAACAATTCTTTAATTTCATCTTCATATCCAAAAGAGAAGACTAAATCTGCCTCGTCCACAACCAACACAGCGAGATCATCCTTCAATCTCATGCTGTTAGCCTTCAAATGTGCCAATACTCTTGATGGTGTCGCCACAACAATGTCTGGTTTGTCCGATAGCAGAGATTTTTGAATTTGTGTGTCATTTGAAGATATGTCTATACAACGAACCTCTCGAGCACATTTCAAAGTTAAATGACCTATTACTGATGTGATCTGAAAAACATTTTTGGTCTAAGTTATATTGAGAAAAGGGAAGCAACTCATATATTTGTTATGTAAGTTACAATTGAGTTCTTTAACTGTTTGTTTTAATAAGTATTCATAGAACCATTATGGCAACATGATAATAAAATCACTAAGCACCAGAAGTATTGACTAGTTATTAATATGATTGCCAGTAGTAAAGTGTGATCAATATTTTTGAAGATATCTTAACAATGGCTTGACTGCCTCGTTGATCAAGTGGTTGCAAGTGTGACTGCCGATCGGGAGGCAGTGAGTTCAAATTCTGGGTCGGGTGCTATTGGATTTTTCTAATTTAGAACTTCTAGTAGTGACTAGGTGTCTGGCCTGTGCCTGGCGTATGGCAATAGCCTCACCACCTATTACATCATATGTAAAAATAACTGTGACACACAGTGACACATAATTTAGCTGATGAAATGTGGAAGTGTACTAATCTCCTGTGCCTAACTCTTTAGAGATTACAGGTGTGATGTAATAAATATGTTTTTATATTAACTAGTTAAAAGCAACATAAAACTAAAATTTACAGGTGTACAAAGTATTGTACTCTGAAGTTTTACTTTATTTTGTTGTCATCAACAACTGTTGTACTAGTTCAATTTAAAACATACTCTTATCTTAGCGGAAACTGTTACTCACTTGTCAGTCTAAATTATTCTACACATTATCTCATCAATAAAAATAATATTTTCTTCTAAATATATTGTCCTAAATTACCTGTCCACACAATTCTTTACTGGGTGACAGAATAAGGGCCCTTATACACTGTTGTGTACTTGTATTTTTTAAGTTAAGAATTTTCTGTATAACTGGAATAGCAAACGCTGCTGTCTTGCCTGAGCCTGTCCTGGCCCTCATAAGGACATCCTTGCCCTCTAGTAAAAGTGGTATTGCTGTTTCCTGTATCAGTGTGGGTTGTGACCATGACAGTTGGGATATCGCCTGAAACAAACTAATTATGTCTTAATAAATTAGTAAGCAAATTTATTAAATAGTAAAACAAATAAAAATCAAGTCAAAAATAATGCTCCAATGTTATTTTGAAATAAGCATTATGATGTTGTGTGGAGTGAATTATGGTTAGGAAAAAAAAACCATAATGAATATTCCCTATGTCATTTTAAAATCTATTTCACACAATAAGTGATGCTGAACTTGAGATATATCTGTGCTTTCAAATTTAACATATGTACTTGTCAGTTCGATTTTATTTATATGTTCTTGGTCGAAAGACTAAACCATCACTGCTGATTTAAATAAAAAATATGAAATTCCGTAATCTTAATTTGCATTTTCTCTCACAAAAATGTATAAAACAGTTTCTATTGATAATCTGTTAAACAGTTGAACTAGCCAAGTATAAAGGAATTATCGAAAAATCATCTTGCTAATATGCATCAAATAATTAATTTGGAGGACATATCACACATCACGTGTCATTTTAATTTAGTCATTCGATAACATGTGCAATGTTTTTAAAGACTTATGGATTTGATTCTAAATGTAATAATTATGAATGTACTTAAGTACTATAAATGATTACAAGTTTTATTTCATTTTTAGCGCAATTATAAAAGTTACCTTTAAAATTCGGTCATCTAATTCCATTTCATGGAACATAACCTTGTTTTCTTCTTCCATAGTGAAGACTTAAGTTATATTTTTTTCTTGATTTAATATTTCACAACCTCAATAATAATTTTTTATCCACTTTATTATTTTAAATAAAATATTACTTTACACGTGAAAAAGCAAACACGTTACGAAAACATTTGCACACACAAACAAACTAATACATGCGGAAATAGCACCAACGACTCGCCATTCCTGTTTCTGTTTTTGTTATGTGCAATAATAATGCTCAATATACAGCCACATAATATTATTACATGACGCGATTACATTTAATTTATTATAATAAAAATACATTTAGACATTATCTACTTTTAAAAAGTCTTGTTACAGCAATTAAATATTGTGTTAAATTTAAATTTAGTCATAACTTTTTAAGGAGCTCAATACTCAGAATATGTGTTGTATTAATTTATTTTTAACTAATGGTAACTCAGACAAATGGCTGAGTGTTTTCTGCATTGCTCTATTATTATTTTCAACTGCGAAATAAATTAAAGTTGCTCGTTAGTGCTTTCGGTGTTTCGAAATTATTGTATTAATAACTTCCGGGCTCGCTTATATTTATCACTATGTTGCGTTTCTGACGCCTTCGCCATGTTCCACCGCGGATGCGTTACGGACCGTAGTTCATTGGCTTATGTAAAACTGGAAATGGTGTTTCTTCCGTGAGTGACAGAAATATAGTGTTTAAGTGTTCGGTGCGATTATCGATGTATTGGTGTTGTATTATTAGTGAAAATGTCTAATTCGACGGCGCAAGTATTAATGAAGAAGGGAAAGAGGGGCGCAGCTGCTTACATCCATGCAGACTGCGCCAGTGGGTCGCCGCAGCACTTGGGCCCGCTGCTGGATGTGCTGCTGAATCCCAGCAAGGCGATCGACGAATGGGAAACCATTGACTGGTGCAAATGGCTGCTGGCAGGCGGCAGGACGCCTGACGAGTTCGCCGCCGTCGGTGAGTGGATATAACTGTACTACGCTCTACCTCTATTCTTTCTAGGTTATGGCCTGTCAACGTACTTTATATGCGGTTTCTAGCACAACCACACTGTTAATGAGTAACTTATTAGTAGGTTTTAGTTCCAAATTATCTCTAGCTTCACACTCTTCAATATTCATGCGCTCTTGGTCCATGCAATTGTTCTGGGCTTCTGCAGAAGTAACCCATATGATTAAAGCTAACAATGAACTTTAAATACTGACCTTAACAAAGGTTATAGTCATATTTTCGACACTTTTTAGGTTATATTGCCAATCAATGTCATATGATATATAGTATTAGTTGACTTATATATTATGATTTCAAAAAAAAAACATTTACCTCTGTGTTGCCCAACCTGTTTTTATTTGTAAAGATTTTAATATGTATATATTACAATGTTATATCTTAATTTTTAGTTAAAAGTAGGAAAAATTTAAAAATCAATACTTGCTAAAAGAGAGTATAGTTGGATGACTCAAAAAATATTTTAACATTTCCTCTGTTAATTGAAAAAACATATATTACATCCCATGTTCAAAGGTATGATATTTTTGCCATCAGATGCAAGCCTTTACTCATTTCCTCAATAGTACAAAAACTCTCTATCACAGCCAAGACAATTAAATACAATTCATGGTTTAAAAGTATCTAAAATATTATATGATTTGATATTGTCATAAAAAATTGCCAATGTAAAAAATCTTATGTAACTTGAATAGATGGTAATTCTTATATGTATGTATTGGTCCTATTGAACAAATAAAGTGTATAAATTCAACTTTAAAGTAATTTTGACCCTAAACTTTGCATGTTACCTGTGTAAATAATTTTGTATATATGGAATTAGCTTTTGTATAACCCATTGATTTTTGAAAAGTCTATCATAAACACATTATGAAGAAAGTTTCAAGGCAATTGGGTGAGACAATTACCTTATCAGCTTCCAAACCTCCAAATACTTCAAAGCTTTTAAACAGTTATAGATAAAGTTACATATCTATTGATAATTTTAAGGAGTGTAAGGTTGGGATGTCATTGAACTGCATGTACAGGTGTAGCTCTGAATTTTTGACCCTGTGTTAAATACTACAATTTGTTTTAATAATATGAGGGATGTAATGCTTTTTAGTCTGATATGAGGGATATCACCTTTAAGCTATTCAAATACAAAGCTAGATGTAGAATTTGATAAGTTTTATGTTCTGTTAATCATAGACAGCAAAATGTATAATATCCTATGTAACAATAAAGTTAGGAGGGTAAATTATTAACCATGGGGTAAGCCAAAAAGTATCTGTAAATTCTTTGTCTAGTATTGCTGTTCTATTGTCAAGTTTTATCATTCTTTCTCTCTTTTTATACAGTTAAATCTTAGTTGTATTTTTTGTTATAAGATGAAACTTTACACAAACATAGACATAAGTGCTTAAATCTATGCTGGCTGGTCAGCCTTTAGTCAGTCAAATAGAATCATTATAAATGGTCTATAGTTAGTACACATTCTGAAAACCACCTGGTCTACACTTAACCCGTAGTCCATGCTGAAAACCATTTCTAATTTGACCTACCAGCTGGATTAATATGAGTAATCCTTTTTTTTATCAAGTATCCTATATGGTGCATCTGTTCATTATTTATTTTATATGTAAAAAAACCAATTTATTTTGGGGTCAGATTTTATAAGAAACATTTGTTTACAGAAAATTCACACAAAAATGGTTTTTATAATGCATGTGTAGCTGTTAGGTATTTATTAATATATTTCATATACTGGCAGAGAAGTGTAGTACACTCCCATGTTTCACCAGTTATGTTTGCATCCCATGGAATATGTGGTTAGTCTATTGCCATACACCGGGCATAGATCCAGACTCAGATTCACTATTGGAAATTAAATAAAATTTAGTGTCACTTACTATATGTTGTTAGCAGAAATAGTGGTATTTAATTGGTGACAGGGCTGTAGGAATGGGGTCTTGTATTATTAGGGGTGGGATTAGAATGTGCATTTGAGTCACTACTATTTTAAAAGTATGGATCAATTAATTTAGAAAATATCATTGCATACTATCAGACAAACCACTAAAACAACTAGACACTGCTTGTATCTTGCTAGGCCTTGTTTTGTTAGGTCTACAAGTGCTTAGATTTGTCATATTTGTTTTTTAAACTCAAACTCATTTTGAATTAAGATTTTGACTTCTGGAACTATATTTTCTATGCTATGATTATCCAGTAGCTTAAAATTGCTAGGATTGCATTTTAAAAAGCTGCTTCACAGCTTCAGTAGCTGTTATCAACATATTAGTAGTGCAGGCTAAGTAAATAAAATTAGACTTAAGAAACACATAAACTGATAACTTACATAGCCTACATTATGATATGTAAATTAAAGGTACAATAGAGACATAATTATAAACAGCTATTAAGTTCTACAATACATATTATGTGGAAACTACGACTTGGCAAAAGTAGTGTGAGACACACTCCAGCTAAGTGGAGTGACGATATATGAAAAGTGGCTGGCATTGGTTGGATGCTAAGAGCTGAAGATTGAGCTCAGTGGCGTGCCTTTGGAGAGGCCTATGTCCAGCAGTGGACCGGAGCAGGCTGATTATGATGATGATAGATATTAATTGTGTAAGGACATTTTATATTAATTACATGATAAGACACCTCGTACAGGTTCGAAACTGGTCAGGCCATCCTGAAAAACGTATGTGAGTTAAGCTGGTACATTTTTAATCATATACTAAGAAATGTGTATATAACTGTAAACTATATACTAAGAAGCCATACTATAAATCTTAGAATGGACAATATTACCTCATTGTAAAGCTCAGAAATGCCATTAAAACATAAATAGTGAATAATGCCACCGCTGACACTGACACATTGTTTGTTTATGGATATCCACTATCTTAACCATTTTTATATCACCAATGTCACTGGCAACATGACTACCTTGTTGCATCAATGAATCACTATACACTGGGGATTTATTTAATTGGTTCTCTTTGCAATTATTTTAAATTTCCTCATTCATTTATTAAATGAAAATTTGTTTTAATTGCAGTACAAACAGTCTGCACAATCTGTTCAGGAAAAAATTCAATTGTCACAGACTGGTTTACAGTTACCAGTAAAGCAAACTATGTAACTATGTATCACTATGTAACTAATACTAGATGTTTGAAGCAAGAGAACAAACAAATAAATAATTTGCATTTTGTAGGACAAACAGTAAATTAAAAAATCGTTTATTCTCAAAACTGACCATTGTATGGGATTGTATGTTCTGTATTAAGAACTGAGAAGCAAGTGTATGTCCTACAAATAAATAAATATTTATGTTGTAGGACATACAGCACAATTTAACAATTGCTTGCTTTCAAAACTGGTATGCTCAGCATTAAGATATGAAATTACTTTCCAAACGCCTGTAATAACATATTATGTGTATCATTTACTAATTTTATTTAATTTAAAACTCTGTGCTCAGTGAATATAAGATAAAAAATCATACAAATCAAATTACATATATCTGCTGAACCCTTAAAGAGATCTCTCCTGGCAGCAGATTATTATTATTAATTGTACCCGTAGCCTTGTTTATCGGTCGCCGATAATACCGCTAATCACGTCTCGATAGAGGAATTAATATCATTCGCGGCTGCGAAAGGAGATAACGTAATGACAATGTCGATAAGATTACGAAATGCATCCTGAGTTTTACATTAATGAAATAATGAATCAAAATCGACTTCCGCTCGTGACTTTTTCAAGTTTAGTGTACTGTCACCTTTAATGTGTTTACGTGTTACGAATGCATAAATTATTTTTTGTATATATATCATGAATTCCTCTTAAGATTTAGCTCTGATAGAAATTTAAAAAAATTAGATTGTTGTGTTATTATTATGCCAAGAACATAATGAATTGCTTGCGGGGCACAGATTAGGTAGATATTATTTCATCATCATCGTCAGCCTATCACAGTCCACTGCCGGAAATAGACCTCCCCTAATGAGCGCCATCGCGCTCTGTCCTCGGCTTGTCGCATTCAACAACTGCCTGCAGCCTTTCGCACATCGTCACCCCACCGTGCCGGAGGGCGTCCTACACTACGTTTGCCGAGCTGCGGTCTCCACTCCAGAACTTATTTGATTAAAGCTAATTTCATATAATTATTATTTAACATTATCAGCCTATCCCAGGCCAAGACTGGACATGCCCCCCCCCCCCCCGCCCCCTCCTCCCCTCCCCCAATGATAATTAAAAATAATAATACATTATTATTTCATCAAAAATACTTGGTACCATTCATTCGTTAAATTAAATGTTTAAATATATAATTTTCACCATCTGTATTGGGATGACGTTCTAACGAAGTATGAATGATTGATTAAGAAAGTGCACAAGCAAAATGAATAAAATCTCTCGTTGCCTTTAACATTGTAACGACGACTGACGTAAGGTACGAGTCTGGGTCAAGAGTAGCCAGATTGCCGTGAAGGCCAGGCGCTGACCGTCTACGCCCTGCGAGCGATAATCCAAAATAAGTCTTGTATACCAACATTTATGGCATTTTTCATTATCGTCAATATCATTCCTACACAACATCACGGCTTTATCTCCTCGAAGGAGTAGGCGGAGTGTAGTAATCCGACGTTTCATGTTATAATATACGTCTATACGTCTAATGAAATAGGGGGTGCCAATGGGGGGTGAGCTAATTTCTCTTCCTGAAAATTGGTTTTAAAATAAAACTGTTCATAGTAATATGTAAATATTAGCAGTTCAACATTGTTCGGATGTAACAATAGAATAAGTGTAAGGACGTTCGTCACAGATGCCTTGCCTTATCCCTTGGAATAGCAGATATGGAATATAACCACTTGTGCGTTGGAGCGTGTCACCGGGAGCGGTTTTAAACCGTGAGTGGAGCCAATGTTTGCTTTAGAGAACAATACTTGATTCGTCACTTTATTTACATGGTAAAAAACGTAACATCGCACCTGTAACACTCGAAGGGATAGGCAGAGGAGTGTAGTACACTCCCACGTTTCACCAGTTATATTTTAAATATAACGAAATAGGCGGTGAGCCTATTGCCATCATTACCATTTAATTACTATTTAAAAATAGAATGAGTTAACACAGTCCGAATTTCAATGTAACAGGCTACCAGAACCATGTTTTCGTAGGATAATAACATCACGCCTGTAATTCCCGAAGGGGTAGGCAGAAGTGTTTGGTACACTCACACGTTTCACCAGTTACATTTAACGTTTCGTAGGACATTGATGTTATAAGTCGCAGTTAATAATGTATCGCCTGGATTTGACTAGGTCTATAGTAGTGTAGCAACCTACTCGACTCTCTTTCTCTCCTTCGTTTTCTTTTATGCCGCGTACAATGTTGTTCTTCTCAACCTAAACGTAGATTGACACAAATTGCCCTTAACATTACCTCACGTTTCATATCAATCAAAAAAATGGACTCAGTGAATGCTTGTATAAAGGAATATCAGGTACATAAGTGCTGCTTCACGCCCATATTCTTTCATATTGTGTCTTCATGAATTTCATAAACATACAGTTTAGTATAGTAAGCATGTAAACATGAAAACTGAATATAGGTAAAACTAAACATTTTAAAGCTCTAATAAAAGCGTGTCAGCTTGTGTTCAGCCCATAGACCGTTGAATTATTTTTATTAATGTATATATTTAAGTACTTACTCTTAATTGTACTTAAAGAAGGTCGGACTACGTGCATTATATGTGATTATAAAATATATGATAATATTTAATTATAATATATGCGGCGCATTTAGTTTGAAACACAGCATTGCAAGGCGTGTCTACTGCACTGCGGCAGAAACGGCAGTATATAGAAATCTCTATGCGGCTTGTTGCTTGCCAAGTGAAAGAGAAAACCGCAGAGAGATACACACTACCTATATAAATTTATTGTGCCAAATATTTTTTTATTTCTACATTGGATTATTTGCGGGTATTTGTAGAAACACACGGTCGATTAAAACGATCTTTTCTACATTTTTTTCCGATTATCCTTGACATGTTGCAAATACCATTGTTTTTGTAATAGCTGTAGAGTAATAAAAGGTACTTGCTAAGCATCAACAACGCTAATGGTTATGATAAGTAAATAAATAAATAAAACAAGCGACAGACCATCTCATTTGATTTATTACCCATTTCGAAAAGCATGTTTGTTTCTTTACGTCATATTCAGACCACAATTTGAATGTAATGACTGACATAGGCACGAAAATATCCAGCTCATCAGAGTGTGCATTTGAAATCATTATTTAAATGTTTACCACGAGGATTCTCGTGTACGATTACCCGTGTCTTAGTATGCCGTGTCTACATTTAAACGGGCATTGTTAAATAATACATACATATATTTATATACAAATATAGTCACATATTTAAAAATTCCCACCTATGACTACAATAAATATCCGTAAGGCGCGTGAAGTCTGTCAACGCGTACTTGAGTCAGCGTGGTAGACTATGGTCTTAACTCTTTCACCCTAAGTTTAGACCCATATTCCAACAGTGGAATGATAAAAGGGCCCAAAAAAATAAAAAATTCTAAACCCTCTCCAAAAATAAATAAACACCCTCATCGAAAGCCCTTTTCATATCATAATTCCAATAACAATAAGTTTACGCAAGCGTCCGATGGCGCCACTATCGTAGCTGCTAAATACTATATATAAAAGTTAAGAAATCATAACACAATACGACAATACGTAAACAAGTAATCTAACGATTGTTAATAAAACGATTGTTTAATCATATTGATTTAACAAACGGTTATAATGCGACGATTACCCCACACCATATTACCTATATACATAGCTATTTACTCGTGCTAGTTTCTATACATAGGATGTAAATAAAGTCAGTTGCAATAAGGCTAT
>DWJK01006901.1:0-10190 GCA_018248815.1 Croniades pieria auraria
AAAGAGGTGCGTGCCATGGATTTGAACCCAGCACCCCCGGAGTGAGAGGCTGAATTCTTAACCACTAGGCTATCACTTACTCCAATAATGCACCGGCAAATATACGGATCTGAAATAATGTAATATTTTTTAGGAACGTTTTTTTTTTCGAAATATTTGACACCAAACGCCCTGATAACAGAATAATGTTTTGAAAGGCATAAGCCGACAGCGGAATAATTTAATACCACATGATACAAATCCTGTCACCTAGAATAGAGACCTGTACAAAGGATAGTGGGCCTGAGTTTCGTAATATTTTAGCCATTGAGGTTAGGTTATTGCTTCCAGAATTTAAGCGCCCCAACCACAATTGATGCGTCCTACACGACACCTACCAGAATACATTTTCTAATTCAATATTTCCTGTTCAGCTAACCGCTTGTCCCGACCTTCCGCTTCGAGCTGAACTTATTACCATAATATAGCACTCCGTGTCTCGCGCTGACGTACACCACTTATCTAAAAGTTCCTTGTTTTGTCTTGCATTGCCTCGTCGCTAAAAGGAAATACTTGTACAAATAAATAAACGTCGCTCTTAAACGCTTGTCATTGTCAATCCGTGCGTTGATCTGATGTTCTTTTTATAGCAGCTATGCGTTGCAAGCCGTGTTCTCGAAATTGACCCTTATCTTCGGTAATTTTTTTGGTCGCACATGTTTCGGATTAGCACTTCAGAGAACATTACGTTTTGTACGACCTACCGCAGAACTATGTAATAACTTTCCCGTTTTAAGCCTCGGTAATTCATTGACGTGTTCCGAGCGCTGGCACACTGTTAAATCGTTTCTTTGAATTCGTTGCTATTTTCGGTTGTATCTCAGTTTAGTCATAGATTAGTTCGAGATGAATCACGCAGAACAATAAAGTTGATTGCGGAGAACATTACAATTGAATAGCAAAATTCTATATAAGGCAATTCAGTTATCTTTGCTTTAATGTAAAATAATTAACTAGTTTAATTTAATTGTTTATTCTGATCTATAATTATCCCATTACGAAACGATACTGTCACGAGACATAGATCAGTTGCTGTCGTTATTTATTGCATGTTATGTATTATCGTGTTTGATTCAATACAACGCAAGACAGGTCGACATTTGATGCAATCGGAGTCCGTTCACCGTATCGCCTACAAATAAATGGTTTAACTATTTTCTTTTCAAAAGCGAATTGTATGAAAATTACGGATTGGTAAATTAACAATGACGATTTCTTTTTTTTTTTCAGAATAAGGTAGTGTTATATTTTTCGTAATTATTGTTTGCTTTTAATAATGTTTTTTATCTGTTTTTAAATCAAGACACTGGGATACGCAGTTTAGGGATATTTTAAATAAATTGGGCTTGGATTACAGCAGTTTATAGAATTCAGTGGAGCGCAGAATTCGAACATAATCTTTATTTGATCTAACAATGTAGCGTATTTAACTAGAGTTATTATCTTGTAAGTATTACAGCAGTTCAAACCATAACGAGGCAGACGGTAGGACATACATTTTTATATCCATTCTCGGGTCATTTGTTGGACTATTGCTCAGTTATCATATACATCACAATGAAAACTTTAACATTTTGTTGATGTTACACTATGGACAAACAACGTGAGCGTCTGGTCGACAGGTGTCAACTGTTAGCTTTGTAAACAATGTATCCAGAATTTCTAACGAATAAAACAAGTTTGGACAAACACGTCACAAGAACCCCATTATGAATAGAACAATGTTGGTTGACATTAACTTGTGGACTCGTCGCGAGCCTTCGTTCACCACAACGTTGAACGTTATTGTTGACGTTTGGTTTTTAAAACGTTGCATGTTTGAATATTCTTTGATAGCCACCCTAACCATTGTACGATAATTATATATTCCAATCGAAAATATTCCTTACTAAATACGCCGTTTATACCACCTCCGCATATCCGATTATTGCAAGTTACAATACCTAATAGATACATTCGATTTTGGGAAAGAAAAGCTTGGAAGTTCAATAAGTCATTTTCCTTATTCCAACCTGATTTAGGAGACGTGATAGTTAATTTATTTAAAAATGCTGCACCTGGTTAAAATAAGAGTACTATTCGTACAAAATTTTATTGCACAAATAATGCTGCTTATTCCTTAAAAAGTTATCTGCTAGCAGCACTTTGAATGGAAAGTCATATGAAGACATCAAATTTATTGTAGAACAAATTTCGACTTAATTGTACGACTGGTGGTGTACATCGTTAGCGTTTAATTTAAATAACAAATTGCAATGACAGTGAAATTTTAGGTACTCCAGCGATTTGTTTTGATTTCTGCATCTCCGAAAGTCAACACTCATTGAAGTCCATCACCAAATTGTTACAAAAACGTAGGAGAAACCAATCTGAAATCCTAACAAAACCAACAAACCGCTAAAAATGTTTGTATGAGTGCAAAACAAACATTAATATTCTTGTTCCCAATCTAAACACAGTATCGTAGAGACAGTTGTTTGCACAATGATCTCGTATTTTTTTTACGTTTAATCTGTGACGCGGCCCAGCTGGCTCTGGGGTTGCCATAGTCGATTATTGCGTAGGAAAAGAGGGGACGTTAAAAACTGTCATTATACTCTTTACTAGCTTTTAAGATTTTAACGCATAAATATAAATATTATAAGAGATGGTTCCTCGCTTGATTCTTTTCTGCTTATTGTCTTGTGTGAAGGCGAATGAGGGTAGCTTTGTTTTATGTTCAATTATTGAAAATGTATGTGCGCTTTTCGTTATCGTACAAATGATAGCTCTTTTGCACTAGAAAATGTCACAGATAAAATTATATATTTTAGTGACTATAAATTTTAATTTTCATTTAAAAAGGTAATTTTGTCAGTTTTTAATTTGAGAATAAATATTTGTACCTATCAAGTTTAAATTTGGACAGTTAACGGTCGAATAACGAGGATTTGTCTTTATAAATCACGATAACACTTCAATTTAATCGTTGATAAAAAGTGAAATTGATAATATTGATGGTCATCAAAAACATTATCATTATTACACAAGTCGTTTTTATCAATAAATAATGGTTGTTGACTCGCGTAAGCATGTGTCAGCACGTGATGAGTCTCGTCGTGTAGTGATTTTTGGTGAACCTACTGCAGTCTCTAACAGCTGCTGTATTGAGGACTCTTGAGACCCTTGAGGCCGTCAAGTACCACATTATTGAAGCGGGAATGTTCTGCTCTTATGCAAACTTCAGCTTTCTCAGCGCTTAATGCTTCATGTCAAAACGTTACTTTGTAATTCTGTTAGCGAATTCTTACAAAGGCGAAGAGCTTTTCGAATGAAACTATAATTCTTGTTATAAATATAGCCCGTATTGTTCACGTTTGATCAAAAAATAATTGGTTTTAATTTGCACAAAGCGTTGCATTGTAATTTATTAGGCGCAGTTGCATTGCAGTGAATGTTCAAATTTACTTCATTCAATGGAACTCTGTTTTGTATCGTGTCGTTTGTTTTAATTTTATTGTATTATTCATATGAATTGCAAAAGTAAAAACAACGGCAATATTGATTCAGCTTTTGTTGGAAACTCTTTGTTAGTGGAGTTCTTTACGAATGTTATAATTATTACTTATGTGTTCAACCGTGTTTTAAATAGGTAGTACTATTATTATTATTATATCGCTCCAGATCCATTATATTAGAGAGCTGCGAAAGCCAAGTCTTAATATTTGCAGATAAAATCACAAGTTTCGTAATAATTTTAATATCTCTTTTATTTCAATATTTTCACAATATGTTGCGAAGTATATATCTATATATTTTGATGTGCAAACAAATTAAACCGAAATGAATTTCCTGTTAGGACACTTTCGTTTAATCGCGTTTGAGATAGCAATCGCATCAGTCACGTGCAGCTAACGAGCCTCGAGCCCTCCTCGTGATACTCGTAGCGTTAATGGACTAATGACTACGTGCATACATTAATTATGTACACACAAATGATATCTTAAATCATCCACAATTCCACATCATAGAGGCTATTTACCATATTTTTCCGGCCGAAGATCGTTAAAACCGCGACTATTGATCGTAAGGCCCTAGTTTCGATGTTGGATACTTTTGGATTTTTCTAACTTCCTAGTAGACATTTCTAGTACTGACTGGAAGTCTAGATCTGTGTGCGGTGTATGGCAATAGACTAATCATCTATTCAATGGTGGGAGGTAGACGTAACTGGCAAAACATGGGAGTGTACTACACACCTCTGCCTACCCCTTTAGGAATTACAGGCGTGATGTTACGTTAAAATCGTTAAAAGGAGTACCATGGCAGCTGTAAACAGAGCAGGTATCTGAACAGGGGGGTATATCATATACCTCACGAATGTGAAAAAAGATTATAGTTTTTGGAAACAGTGTCATAACCAATGTGGCGTCTATTCTAAATTAGTCGAATTTGGTAACGAAGCTGACGTTTTTGCCGTCGTTGCCATGGCAACCTTGTGAAATATGTGCCTAACGCATGCAGTCGCTCTCCTTGTCAATTGACTGCCGGCTACGTGCATACATTTATGTGGCCACTATGAATATTGTTATATACTTACGAATCTCTTATACCCAATTTTGAACCTTATTCTTTAAGCATTACACATCATAATGCAATGATTTGTATTATAGGTATCATTGCAGCGTTTGACTTTATAACCCTGCACCTGTACAATCGCACGGCTGATTGGCAGTTATATTGCAGTTTACGAGCTCCATACCACGATTTAGTTTGCATGGAAACGCCCGCTGATAAGTTCCAATAACAGTAACAATGTTCGCGTAGATATTTCTTCCCTTACTGACAAACGTATGGGTTATTACTCACGAGGACGCTTTGCGACTTTCTATGTTATGTATGTATGTCGATTAATTAAATTTATTATTATTATTATATCATCACACCAATTCCTTAAAAGATGGCAGACAGCAAAGAGCTGAATAAAATTTAATGATATAATATTTTAAAACCTATTAAACAGTCAGTCAGAAGGATAACATGGCCAGCCTCGCTGTCGCCTAAATATTAGTAGAACCTGAGAAGTAGCCATTGTAGCCTTACTTGCAATAGAAAAATTATACAACATTAATGAGCTTTAAAATTTTCTTACATATTTTTATATATATATTTATATATTTCTTCATACTTTAGGAGTGAACAATTAGAAAGAAGTCGGATATCTGGTATTTAGAATTTTGTTAGAAAGTATAATGTCAGTAATATTTGTATATAACGCATACATGAAGACTAATAACAATGTTTCATATGAATATTGAGCACCCTGTACACTGACTGTTCCATACTAGAGTAGGAGTGTGTCAAGTACGTAATCCTGTTAAGGCGCTCAACAAGAGGCGAGTTTTTCAAAATAGTTGACGACAGGAAACTTGTTCAATAAGCCCGTATAACATTTAGGCATCTATTTTTTAATCCTGAAATCTATGGCTCTTGATTAAATTTGCTATTGACAAATTTAAGCATATATGATAAACACATATGTTTACTTCTGTCTTGCAGTGATAATATAACATAATATCACACCTGTATTTTCCGGAAGGAGTAGAGAAGGTACCCTCGTCGCGTCTCATTCGGTATGTTATACGTCTAACCGTCCAATAGAGGGTGGGTCTATTACCAGCACAAATACAGACTCCCAGCTACTACAAAGGATTAATTTGCAGTGACTTACATCTAAAAAGATCGGGTTCACACTTTTCTTAAAAGAAAAGTGTGAACCCGATCGAACGATCGAACCGATTCGTAAACGAAACAAGGAAAGCTACCTACTAAATCTTCCACGTTTATGTTAAATCTCCCATCAATACGAAACCGAACGTCTGATAAGAACAATTTACAGTAGGTTTTATAAAAATTAAATAGACGATATACTTAAAGTTCATTTGTACATAAAAATACATACCTTATCGCTTCCCTTATCGTTGCTCGACGCTCTTGACGACGTTCGTATCGAGATTTTCTTGTGATTCACAGGCAATATCCATCCGAGTAATTTTTGTTACGGAATATCTTATCTATGTCTGTACTTGAACCGTAAACAGCGTACACCATAAAAGTGAGGATAAATAAACGCGCTAAACATATCCAATAGTCGATTTTCAAACATCAAAGGAATATAAAATACAAGATGTCGATGTACATGGCTCTGGAGAAGAGGATTTTTGTTATCTCCCCGTTTTACAGCCATTCTATCTTCTAATAAGCTGCTTAACTTTTATTATAGCGCGTTACCTTGCATTTAGATTGCAATATAATAATTTCTTTATGTGGAAGGATTATGTGGAACTAGTACTGAAACGAGGCTTTGTCAATATAAATATTTGATTGGTTTGTTTTTGACATTTAATCAGATCCCTGCACTATAGCGATATTATTATTCTTGATTGATCTTACCTACATATCTTCACCCCAGGGCCCTTACGGGATATACAGACCGCATTGATTGATCATTGATATATATATTTTTTTTATTGATGCTACATTACTATTATGCCAAGCTAAATATGTATTTATATATATTAACACCTAAATATAAATATTGTTGCCTCTTTTTAGTAACAGTCATACTTAACAATTCAATGAATTACTTTTAAATCGAGACTTCTGTTTGATCACTGGCATACATAAAATAAATTATGCCAATATTAATAGGTTGAACGAAAATAAAACTCTAAAACCTGAATGCAGCCCAGCTTTTATTTACTATGACAATAAAATCTTTTGATCGGTTTACAGCGACTATTTATATGGAAGATTCACAGTCGATATTAATCCCTCCGAACATCTTTACCGGGGCACCTATAAAACAATCGAACGTATGTGTTTTCAAAGAATCAGGTGTCATGTTTAATCAACCGTTCGTTAATTTGTTTATAGAGTTTCATAAATCTGGATAATTTAATACAACGACGGAAACAATAAAACATTTAATGGTATAAACATTGTTGAACATTTTATGTTTCCTGTTTTCGAATGCATTTTATGGTGCTAATGTAAATCACAGAAGGAATTTTTAACAATATTTATTACACTCATTATAATCATTTGGAAAATAATGATAAATCAGGTTCAAATATATTGTAACGTGCCGAGAATATTTAATAATTGATTATTAGTATGATAATAATTATTTTGAGAATAACACTAAATCATTTTCAAAAATTATTGTGACGTATTCATTTAGTAGTCAATAAATAAATCTTAGACCGATTAACATAGTCTCGTAATTCCTTCCAATCAGCTTCTCAATCCAGTCCTCTTGCTTTAAAAAATAATACGTGTTGTGAAATAATAGGTCACTTGAATGAAATAAAAACATCGAGAGGCAACCAGACCAGTATGAGTTCTCCGTCATACAAAGCGTATAAAGTCTGTCAACTTAAGAAAGGCCAAAGTAGCAAACTGTGGCCTTAATCCTTTCATTCTGACAGAACAGTAGTGTCCAACAGTAGAAGGGTTGACCAGATGAAAGTGTTGAAAGATTTTATTAAAAAAGAAAATATTAAATAAAACCTATATTCATGAAAACAAAATAATAAATCATATTTTAATTAAAGTACGGAAGTAAGAAGTTTTTAAGACAAATAACAATTAAAAGCCTTGATGAAAGGGTTTTAGCCAAATCAGTATGATTATACTATGACGGTTTCTACTGGTAAGCGCAAACGTATCTATGGTCAATTGAATTGAGACGTTAATGTCGACCTTCGTGGCTAGTTTGTATGGACATATCAATAACATTTCGTCTGACATTCTAGTTTACAGTTAAGCTAGTTACATATTAACATCCGTGTCTGCGGTGTGTGGATGGAACACACACAAATACAAAGGATGTGTGTGTTCCTGTACACAGTTGTGCATATACATACATATGTATATGCTGATTATTTTATACTGCTCTTCAACTGTGCTATGTCTTACAATGGCATAGGTGGTGAGCCTATTGCCGTACACCGGGCACACATCCAGACTCCGAGTCACTACTAGAAACTCTAAATTAGAAAAATCCAATAGTACCCGACCCGGGATATGAACCCAGGACGTCCCGATCGTCAGTCGCGCTTGCAACCACTCGACCAACGAGGCAGTCTAAGAATATAATGACGATAAAATGATTTGAACAAAATAATAATAGTTTATAACAAAGGGACAAGCAAAAATTGCATGCTGATTATAGCCTAATGTGATGGACCAATTTCAAATATAAAATCTTCGTATATCCACACTTCGTTGCAATTAATTATTAATATTTTATATATTTGCAAAAGACATATCGCACCTAACATCTGCAACGTCAAAAGTGTTGCTGAATGTTTGCTAGCCCAATTCACACAGTCAAAATTTTATTAATACAAAAAAAAGTTTAGGTAAGAAGAAAACTCTAACACCGTTAAATTACTGAAACAATAAAAAAATGTTATTTTGCAAATTTTGAATGTCAAAGGACGTGGAGATATTCAAATGGTATGTAGCAACATCGCTGGTGTGAACGCAACATTACACAAGTCTCCCCTCGTACCTCGTACCTCATACTGCGGCTCCACGGTCCATGAACTTTAACGAGCAATTACCGACCCTAGTTCCTACTCCACTTTAATGTTTCTGGTATCACCAGGACACCACCGGTTAGGCTGCTAAAGATTAAAAGCTTTCGCGAATAAATCGACATTAATGGCATAGAAATAGCTTAATTTTCTACTCCTAGGGAATTATCTTGTTTTACTTACTGGTTTCATATGAACCGTTCTTATACGCTTGTAATGACGTAATGAGGGCTTTTAAATGTAATATTACCTTATTTAGGTTACTAATGCCTCGTTGGTCGAGTGGTTGCAACCGCGACTGCCGAACAGGAGGTCCTGGGTTCGAATCCCGGGTCGGGTAATATAGGAATTTTCTAATTTAGAACTTCTACTAGTGACTCGGAATCTGAATCAGTGCAAGGTGTATGGAAACAGGCTCACCACCTATTCCGTGGGACTTAAACATAACTGGTGAAACGTGGCAGTGTACTACTCTCCTGTGCCTACCCTTTCGGGGATTACGTTCTTAGGTTTTTGCCTTAATATATTCATTATATTTGAAATTTCGAATATATAACTAAGTTCCTCAGTAGTGTAGGTATATATCCATGTTCCCATAATCAAGCCCTGGCAAGACAACAGTTATGTTGAAATACATTTACCTACATTTACCTTCGTCCTTACCATACTTATGTCATTTATGGAACGCAATTAAATAGATAAGTAGGTTATTACGCTGAATTTAATTTAATCTATTAAATATATTTATCTCTTGTCAAGGCAACTAGTACACTCATTTACATTCTTGAAATATCTTACGAGTAATTAATATATACGTTGACCTGGTATGTACTAATTTTAAATTCTTGCGATAAAATCAGGGCATTAAAGCAAACAAACATCCATATATTTTCGTTATACTAACACAAATACCGAGAATTTTATGGTATTAAATTTTACACGTAAACCGGATTTACGTTTCTATACATAAAAAAAATTTAACAATTTCGCTTAGGTATTACACGGAAAATATTTTAGCAACAACCGTTAAAGGGGTTATCCGGTGAAATGGCCGGTATTGAGTTATTTTATTGTTTTACAGGGATTAACCAACAACCCGGGAGATTTTCAAAACAATCCGGAACGCTGGGCTCACCGCAGGGGCGTTGCCATGGTGACCGGCGAATTCTGGTGTTGAAGGTACACTTACAAATTGCGATGCCACTCGATACTAGCATGTTATTTTAACACTAGTCGTGCATAGTTGTAGAGTTTAATTGTTTCCTCAGATACTTTATAACAGGGGAGCGTAAAAGAATTTCGGTGGTAATTTGTAAGGCAAAATAACTCTTGATTTTTAAACTATCAGAGTCTATCTTCTTAGTGTTTGGTATGTATAGTGAAGATTTTGGTTCATGGTGTTTGTTTTCTTTTAAATTTATGAAACAAAATAACCTCTTTTACATTAAATTTAATATAAAATGTATGCTATAGAGCCGCGTTTGCCAACCTTTGGTCCGCGGACCCCTGGGGGTCCGCGAGTATATGTATGGGGGTCCGCGGTGTCATCTCTGGACCATACATAAATCG
>DWJK01006902.1:0-10190 GCA_018248815.1 Croniades pieria auraria
GACATAGGCCTCTCCAATGGCACGCCACTGAGCTCGATCTTCTGCTCTTCGCATCCAACCACCGCCAGCCACTTTACTGAAGGTTTTTCTTCCATCCTACCATTGTCTCCGCCCGAAGCTAATGATTGAAAGAGAATTATACTAATCATTGACATCTATAAAGTGAATACTTCATAACGAATGAAACAAGTTGATTTTGAACAAAGACAGATTGATGTTCATTTTAGTAATCAAAGTAAATTTTCTCAGAAGGCCAGTAAGTGGTTCAGTGATCTTGAAAAACTCAAGAATAAAGCGACAGTAATATGAGACTCATCAAATAATTTGTTAGATCTATTAAATTGAGGACCTACTACATATTATTTCGCCGACTGTTCTGATTGCAAGTTTTGCCCTTAGTAGGTACTGATAATCAAATTACAACTATAGATTACCAGGAATGAGGAGCAGAAGCTATGTAGATATTTGTAAAAGAAAAACTGATGATATATTAGGTAAATCTAACTAATGACCGTAATATACAAAGTCTTGGATTTCGCACCGAAAAACATCGTTAAACATTCGTTGATTATTTCTTTAACATTAAAAATTCCATTTGAAAGTTAATTCTAACAATAAACACTTAGTTGGGGCAATTTAAGAAAACCAGAGGAACCATAAAATTGTGTGAAAATAAGTAATTTAATACATAATTTATATATCACGCCAGGTTCTTACGGAGAAGGCAGAGAGCACCTAGTGCCAAATATTTCCATCCTTACCAACCTGACGTGTTTCTTCTACATTTAACATAAATAAATAAATAATTATTTAATTACTATTCCCTACTCCATGTACTGTACAGCTTCACTATGTATAGTGAGCGCCATTTTCTGTAGGGCAACCCTCGCGTCTTCGACTGGGAATTTTTCACTATATTTCAAAATAACGGCCAATTCATCATCTAGAAAGTTCGATAAGTACTCGATGGAGCGCGTACCGCGTACGGAATAATACAACTGTTTGTATTCCACTGGCTTTTTTTCTAATTTCGCCTCCAAAATGTGCCCGTAAATTGTCGGGTACTCCCATAGAGCTAGGATAACAGGCGCGCCGACTAAGGAGTAAGAATATGGGTGGGTGAAAAAGTCCTTCACGTCTAGGTAGAGTTGCCAAATTAGAGCTAAATGTCCCCCTAGTATATAAGCATCTCTCTCTATTTCCGGTCCACGGTGAGACAGCTTCATAGCCGCTTGGCAACCTTTGCCAAGTAAGCTACCAGATGTTAGCATCGTACGTAGAATCCACTCGTCTTTTCCCTGTCCAAGAAATTCGTTGGAGCCAAGTTTATTTAGGTTTTCTTCGTGCTCCCAAGCGTAATGTTTGATGACATCATTGCTACCTAACGGAAAACAGAATACTAAAATGAATATAAAGAGTTTCCAGATTTTCGCGGAATTGAATAATTATGTTTAACATCAACAGAGAACTTTACCACAATTTTGATTATTATGTTCACTTGTTTCAAACATAATATTCTTTCCTGTTTAAAAAAACCTTTAGAATCCAGGAATATCCAAGTATGGTTTTTTTACTTTGCACTTTGACTACATCTTTTAGAACAGTCACAATCTTACATCACCACGTTGCTCTAGGCAGAATAACAGAAGAGTTAGACGCAAACTAGTATATGAAAATCCTGAATAAGACAACAAACGCTAACGAATTTGTTTATTTAGAAATGTTCCTGACTGCCTCGTTGGTCGAGTGGTGGCAAGCGCGACTGCCGAACGGGAGGTTCTGGGTTCAAATCCAGGGTCGGGTACTGTGGGAATTTACTAAATTAGAATTTCTAGTAGTGACTCGGGAGTCTGGATCAGCGCACGGTGTAAGGCAATAAGGCTCACCACTTATTCCATGGGACTTAAACGTAACTGATGAAACATGGGAGTGTACACACCCCTCTGCCCACCCCTTCGGGGATTATAGGGCTGATGTTACGTTAGAAGTGTTCCTTATGACTGGACTAAGTAAAACATTAGTTGCAACTCCTTTTTATGAATCTTCTGAAACCACAATATATAACTATACCGTTGATCACAATCTCGCTGTTATTGTTAGACCAAAAACAACCGTAATACCATCGAGGGTCATTATACCTTTAGGTTTTGAAGGCAGTGGTAAGTTGTTCTCGTCATGTTCTCCAATAAAGTCGCCCTCGACTAGATCCCGAAGGCCCGTCGAGATCAGCTCCGTCACTTCATTGTTGCGCAGCCCACCTAAATTCTTTAAACATGTAGCGAGAAGGTAATCTCCTGTAATCGTGATAATTTTAGATATAGAATGAAAACAAAATCTTCGAATACAAGCTAAATTGGATAGCTACAAGAACTAAAGAGGAACGCCAATGAAAACACAAATTATGTGATGTGTCAAAATAACACCCTTTACTCAGAATACAACAGTAGTAATATTGCTGCTTAGCAGAAATCTATTCAACGGCCCTTCAATATAAAAGTAAAATTGACCCAAATGACGAGATGATTGTCTTCCGAATGATGATAAGATGATGAACGCTAATGTTTTAAAATGATACAAAATATTGGGTTACTTCTAAAAACGCACCTGTCAGTAAAACTATCATATTTCCATACAACAAATCTTTATATTTATCGCCGCATTTTTGTTTCTCTTGGAGATTGACCATCGTCCTATGTATGAGATGACCAGTCCGCTTCATCTCCACAATCTCTGCAAGGGCTCTCTGAGCATGAAGAACTCCCGAGTCATAATGGTCCCTGGCATAATCCGTAGCATTGAACCCGGCTGCCTTGGAGACGAGTAAGACTATGAGGCCAATAGATTGAAGGTTGCTTTTCGAACCGAGAAGAAGGTTCTTCGCTGATTTTAGAAGAGGATGATTTGCTCCAACCTGCATAAACAATTTCTTAAATGCTTCTCGATATATATTAGGAAGTTATAGGATAAACACGCAAATGATTCGATAAAAGTAGGTCAGTTCGATTTTTCACTATTTCTGAAAATCTTTGACACACTTGCTGCCGTTAAGACCTCAAGGACTTCAAGATTGACTTATCTGGGATTAACCTCTCGAGCATCACCGCCATCTAGCAGCTGTCATAAAAAATTGAGAGCATTATCTTTGTGAGCTGGCAACTCGATAGAGTGACAACATTTAACAGAACACATTATCTTTTTAAATCGTCATGCTTAAAAACAACTGATAACATAGTAATGACGGTAGAATAGCAACAGAATTTAGTGTTGCTAAAAGGCATTCGTACCTAGCAATAGGAGTAGAACAACAAAGTATGCATTCAAAATTTGACTACTGACTCCAAGGTTTTCACATCAAGGAGATCACGTCTCATTGTTAAAGCTGCATACGTTTAAAGATTAAATATAACTAGTCATAACGTTGAAGGAAAACATCGTGACCCTACCCACGCACTTTAGATTTCTTCGCAACAATCTCTAAGGCGCATGAAATCCGCTAACCCGTATTTGGCTAACGCCTTAACCGGTCCATTCAAAAAGAAATGTGAATCTAGCAAGACTACAATAAGAAGTTGATGATGGCGATTATATAAGAACCTTTATTTTTCACGTACTAGTTTCCTCAAATGAATAGCACTGTTAGCGATCTCATCATTGAAAAGCCACCGCAAGTTCAAGAATGAGGTCGGGTAGCCCACTATTTGTTCAGCTTCAGTAATAACATCGCGCCAGTCCAGCTCCTTATACTCGATCGACCCGACGCCACTCCAAGAAGAAGATTGACGAAAAACAAACGAAGGTTGACGGAAACTGATGGGAAATAAGAATATAAAAATTTTTAAAAACTCGACAGTAAAATGCCCTATGAACGTTGATAAGAGCGCTCTCTGACTTATTCATTAATCTCCAGCAGCGGACTGAGATAGGCTGGCTAATAATGATGGGTGCTTAATAGATGTCTTATCACAAATAATAGTGATGAATGACCATCAATAATGCTACTACTCAGAGATGGAGCCCAGGATCTCTTCCAGTAGCAGTCAATGCAGTCGAGGTTATCAGTAATAAAACTTCCAAATTTCAGTCCGTTTATCAAATGTATAGCATGGCGTACCATGGTATCCTCTCACGAGTCAATCGACCTATCATTGTTAAAACAAAATTCTTCCACAACATTAAATCCAAATTCCAAATTTTATTTCGCCAAAGTTCTAATTCTCTTATGTCAGTGTCATGTCAGCCACTATAGTCATTTATTGTGGTAAACGTAAAAAGTTTATTTTGGAAAAATGTAATTTACAATTGACCTATTAAAAAACTATCTGTCGGATTTTCAAATAAATAATTCAATAAAAATATGATAGTTTTAATTAACGTCCAATATTTTAAATTAATCTTGATGAAAGCAAAATGTAGTTTTACAATATTATTAAATTATCTCGATACTAAGTTTTTGTTTCTACTACACATTTTTGTGCTAGCCCTCAGCATTATTTTTTTAATAAAAGGCCATTATTTTTAATCGCCTAAGAAAATAACAAAAATTATGTATAATGAAAAGTTCAATTATGTTTAATTTTGATCTCTGGCTGGACAGACTGCTTGTAAGCGCGACTGCTGATCAAGAGGTCCTGGGTTCGAATCTGGGGTCGGGCACTATTGGATTTTTCTAAGTAAATTTTCTGGTAAAATTTTCTAGTAGTGGCTCGGAGTTAGGCTCTTGTCCAGTGTATAGCAATAGCCTCACCTTCCATTCCATGTTGGAACGTAAACGTAGCTGGTGAATCGTGAAGGGGATTATACGCGTGATAGTACGATTTCTTTACGTTTCAATAATGTTATTCCAAAAATATCATATTTTAAAATATTACCTTTCAACTATAATATGTTATAATTAATTAATACTGCGTAATGCAGTAAATAAATAAGGCGTTGACTCGTTGTAACGTGTATATTTTTTTTTTAATTTGACAATACATCAAATACGCAATTATGTACTACGGCCACAAATGACATACATACAATATTTCAAATAAAAATAATAATCTTATATATTTTATGAATGTTATTAAATAAAAAGCAATCGCTATTAAACTATTTATACGATAAGACAAAAGTAATAAATGAATTCTATTCCGCTGTGTTCAAATCATACTTTACATCAGGTTGCAAGCAAGTAAATTAAACGATGGAAATATCGAATAATATATTTGCAATCTATTCTAAACATACCGTAGAGCAGCATGAATACTACGAACAGTGTTAATAAATATGTATTTCTTATAAATAAACATAATGCGTGGCATAAACTATTCGTTACTACATGGATAAAATCAAGTGCAGGGAACGGCTGTAAAGGGCACAACCAGTTAAAATTATCATTAATTTCTACTTACGATGGGAAATGTCACGGAGACGATTTGCAAAGCTCGCTCGACTAATTTCCGAACGCGACTCCGTTTCGCGCGCACGCATCTCCCATTATCGGGTCGCACGTCACTTCCGTTGACATTTGAATTTTAAATTACGAACGAAATGTAATCGTTTGCACAAATTTGTTTACGGTCAGCGCTCCGAATATCGTTCTTGTTTTCTTTTACTTATAAAGGTTAAGGACTTACAGTTGGGATTTATTATTTCTGTAACGCGGTTTTTTAAAGAACGCTGTTTCTGTTCGTTTTGTATTAATGACTACTAAAAAGCATTTACATAACCAATTCATAAACCCACTATTAATAAAAAAAAACTACGCTAAGCAAGCATGTCGACAATAAAACATTTTGAAAAACAAACTGTATCTTACGGCATTTAGTATTGTCTAAGTCAAATGCACTGTAATAAAAATAACGATTAGAGAATTAAAAAAACTTCGTTTTTCAAATTCAAATGCAGGGCTGCCACAATTAAAAAAGCGCATGCTATCATTAAGTTAAGAGTTTAATAGCTGGCCGTTTGTAATTATAACTAAATAACACGTGTGGGGAATGGAGATAGCAACGAGGCAAAGATACATTCTGTAATTAAGGACGAGTTAATCGATCGAATCGCCCCTAATCGTTTCTCTGATCTTGCGAAAGGGTAATGGGAGAACATTAACTGTAAGGACTTTTTAGGTGCATTTTTTTATAATGTGCTATCTATTTCGTTTGATCACACTTTGGGTATCATTTCGATTAATCAAAGCTTAATCGTTATAATTAATATTAAGTTCTCGTCCTGTCATAGGAAATGCTTCTAATGGATATGTCTTTGGTTCCCGCCGCACAGTTGACCCCACAATTCACAATTCATTAAATTGTTGTTTATTGCCGTTCCTAGGAACGCATTCCGTAAATGTTATGTGGTAATCAACACTACGAGATTGTATAGTGTCGTATAATTCTAAATTTCGTACGCATTTTAATCTACGAAATTATATTGCATTAATTGTCATAAATACATATCATTTTGTAAAATTTTTTTTTATTAATTGCCGAAAAACAACTTATTGTTGATACCAGCGACAGAACAGCAAATTATGCCTTAAAACTGAGCAATCATTATGTAAAATAACAAAATTATCATGTACAATTTAAATAACTTCTGAACGAAAAATATTCAAATTCAGTGGATGCCACACAGTACAATAATCACATTACGATCTAAGATAATATTAAATTCTGTTATCTACTTTGTAAATGCATGTACATGAACACTGACCATCGGTGTAGATCTTCGGTACATGCAATATCTCATGCTAACTGACAGCACTACACGGCTCACCCTAGCTTTGTAGCTAAAGGTATCGTGTCGACCACGTAGGACCAGTAGCGTGTACTTACGTATATAATCTGTGCCGGTAATGAATACAGATGCTCAAGAATTATTAGCGTTGTAAGCAGTCCGTTTTGACTGTTGCCTGTGTATAGCTGGCCTAACGGTTATTCGTTCTCGGTCGATTCAAAATTCGCAGTTTTTAAAAGTAATGTAACTTTGGTATTTATAAACATTATAAATAATGTAGCCGTTATACGTACGTATATTGTTTTAAAACGTTTTTTTATTGCAAGTATTCTGTTAATTGTCATTGTCTAAGGTATATCTAAGTAACTAGTTATTTTAGCATCAGATACTTAGATAATTACTACTAACATTTACATTCATATTGTTAATTTTAGATTACAATTACCATTATGGGGAGTTAATAGGTTGTGTTAATATTTGTTAAATATGCCTTTGTCATTATCATTAGCCTGTCTGAGACCCCTGCTGGACATAGGCCTTTCCTGAGCGGTTATATTGAATATGCCGTATTTAATAACGACCTATAGAACTGAACTGTAGTACATTTTTTGGGACTTGCAACCTGCTTTAAGTATTCCCACGGTTACAAATCTTAAAAATATTGATATTTTTATCTACATTTTTATTGTCGCATAATTCAAAATGCGAATACAGTAAACAGTTAAAGATACATTACATACAAGTCGTAAAACATAATTTTAGATATCTTCAAACATTGAAGTCGTATTAAGCCGTCAGTAAATACTGAAATATTCGCAAATGTACGCAAAGCCGTCCTCGCCTTTTCGCTTTAACCAACGTAAATAAACAAATGAAATTGGGTCAGCACTGTCGATACCCATCAAGCAACAGCTCCGACGTTCACCGAACGATTTCAATTTAGCGATCAAACGCTACGATCGGAACACGGACCGTGAGAATGTCGTCAACGCGAACGCAAAATACGCAAATGCTAAAATATTTAAATTGCGCGGGAAAGGATGACAGCGCCCGCCGCCATATTTCTCCGTCGCGTTGGTCGCGACCGCAACTCGCTGATTTATGTCAGGCTCGATTGAATTAGATGAATGGACTGTTTGATGGTGTCTACGGTGTATTTGCATTTCCTGGGTGCACTTTTTATGCACTGCTTTTTGATATGGCACTATATACCTAATATAAAAGCGTGTAAAACACAATTAAATTACGATATTTAATAAATTGGAACGTCGTATATTGTTTTCATTATATCTGTACCTATAATGCAAGCGTGTATAAATATACCGCGTGATGTCTTCCGTGACTGTAATGTCATCAGATATTGGTCTATGGTACATTATTATTATTTTATTACGAATATGTCATCACGTTAGATCTCTTACGGAATAGGCAGAGAAGTCTGAGTGCCAAATCTGTATCCTTACAGGCTTTACGCATGGTAGAAGTACCCGGTAGTTTATGAAGATAAATGCTAACTATACTTTTAAAATACTTTTTTATCTTTACTGCTGTGTTTCCCGAAGGACTAGGCAGAAGAGTGTAGTACATTTTCATGATCCACCTGTTAAATTCTACGTTACAAATCCAGACTCCGAGTTACTACTACAAATTCTAAATTAGATAAATCCCGTAGTACCCGATCCGAGAATTGAAACAAGGACCTCTCGATCAGCAGCCGCGCTTGCAACCGATCTAACAATAAGGCAGCAAAATATATCTACATATATGTACTAGTAATATATCCACATAGATCAATTCATATACAGCCGAGAAACGACAATTTCCTTTTATTATTAAAGATAACTTGTATTCTTTGGCCGCCGTGTTGGTTCAGAGGCTAATGACTTTTCTACCCGAATGTAGTATTGGTGTGATTAGCACAAGGCCTTTCCTCTGCCTGGTTGTAAATAAATGAGTTTATCAGCAGTTTGCTCAACATAGCTGAGGCTCCTCTTTGTTCAAATGGGGGTATGTGGGTATGTAGCAAGGTATTTATTATTATTTAACTATTAATTTATGTAACTATCAACTATTAATTAATTGAGAAATTTAATAATCTTTTCGTACCATTTGAATTTGCTTTGTTCCTTGACTGATATTTAAAATGTACCCAAACATAAAAGGATATGCATGCGTGTAATTTTCAAAATAAATTGAACGTCTACAATTGGATTTAAAAGGATTGAATTCAAGGATTTTGAATATATCAAAATCCAATAATATTCCTCGTATTCACGGTTATTTTATCCTTAACATAAATTATGAAAAAATATTTTTTACTTTTATTGTCTATGACGAAAATTTGATTCTCTCAGTGCTGTTATAAGTTCATAACAGTCTTGAATACATTTTAAAGATTAAAGGAAAAAGTGCAACTATTCATATGAATGAAAATAAGAAGATATGACAATAAAGACTTAATTAAATAAGGATAATAATTATTACTTCGTCACGCCAGGTTACTAAAGAGGAATTAAGATTAAATAAACTGCTATATATTTGTTTACTTAATACAGCTCAATAATCCAATGGTAATTGGTTTACTTTGTTTTTTGACACAATCACTCTTTATGATACACCAAAAATAGAAAAAGAAACCACAATATAAACAAAAGCAGACACAAAGACAATAATTAATAATTAATTATTCTTGTACATTTTTATTTTTTTTAGGTTAGTAAGGTTTTAGCCGAATTAAAAAACAATCCACTTGAACATTATTCCACACCTCTTTGAGCCTTATCTACCTAATTAAAACAATTACAAGTTAATACTAAGGTGCACACGCCTGGAATCAAAGCAAAAATATCCATTGAAAGATCTTCGAATCCCATTTAAGCACAGCGGTTGATTCTTCGGCACAATGGATCCGGTAAATAGAGCAAAAATGACGCTCGTCGAAGAATCGGCATCAGTTGGCGACATTTAAATGTGCCGGCGGCGCTTTTGCGTCCACCATTTGCATCCGAGATCGCGTCGAGCGCCATTTTTGTTCCTTTTTTCCCGCCGATGCAATGCCAGTGGTAGGACCGGGGTACATCAGGTTTTTATGGAATTTGTGTACAGCGCAGATTGGTGCATGTTTTTGTTGCAAATTACACTTGATTATACGGTTTACGTGGAGGTTTTTAATACATGCCTTTTCTTCTTGTACTTTGCATTTTACATACGAAAACTTGATGGAGCCAGTTAAGCGGTTTTTTTTAATTTAGTCGCCGAAAAGCACAATATTAAATCAACATAATTAAATATTTAATCACATAGTTATTATTATTAACATGGTTTAAGTCTTTATAAGCATTTTATGAGAACTAACACAAGTTAAGATACTCATAATAAAGTACATATCGACCTGACCGTAGAATAAAGTTCCATAAGAACATGTGACCAACACACTTTTTCTTTATTTTTTAGACTATTTAAATCTATAT
>DWJK01006903.1:0-10190 GCA_018248815.1 Croniades pieria auraria
ATATGTGTAGATTTTTAAAAACACCATTTTACACTAATATAAATTTTTTTACGGATAATTTTAATTTTAATTTTATAAATATACCAGTTATATTATTCCTGTTTATGTAACAATATTTCATATTGGGTAAATAAAAGGAAATATTAAAACAAATCAGATATGATTTTCGTGATATCAGTGAGAAACGTCATTAAAAAGATTCTTAAAAATGGACTCGTTTTTCTTTATACGCCATCCCGTTTTACTTAGTTCTTTCATACAGTGTAATGTAATACAGCCAATAGCTAAATACTTGTCTTTCATTAAAGTTTTATTTAATCTGTGCTTGACACACGGCATGCAGATTATCCGAAAATATGAATATATTTAAAACACAATATGTTTCTCACTTGTTGCATCCAATATTTAATTTTCGATATTGTTTAACTCGTAGGATCAGTGGGTTTTAATTTTTAATACGAGTTTGATATAGTGTTAATATATTTTAAAATAATTGCTTCATAATATTCATGTTATATGAAGCATATCATATGATACCGGCAGTTACCTGATTATTTGGTTTGATGATTTTTTCTAGACATTTCGATATTGTCACGTACGAGTATCATTCCACCCTTTTACTTTAGTGGCAATTTTTTTTAACTTTAAGTTGCGAGGGTTTCCCACGACATTTGGTTTTTAATCTTAAAAGGTACAATAAAGAGGTGCGCGACATGGACTTGAACTCCAGCTCCCTGGAGTTGGAAGCTGAATTCTAAGCCACTAGCTTATCACTGACGATCGACGCACCTAAATTTTGCATCCGTGGCTATGGTAGGAAATGCTTGTTAGGCTTAGTTGTTAAGGCTTCACTAAAGCATTTAGGTTCAAAATTTCCGATAACCGGATTTCGGTCTCATATAACCAACCGGATCAAGATTATAATGATATTCGCCGAGGCTGCTCTATCATAGAGACGCCCACATCGAACGGTGACATGTTATTAAGCCCTTCAGCCTACGATATTGTAGACTAGTTGCCCTAACTCTATTCTCATGTGAAGCAAACAAAGGCTATTGTGCCCAGGATTATGAGTTAAATTTCGAGAAAAAAATTATCTTGGGGTACGTAGTGTACACAAATCGTTAAACGACCTTTTTGTCATAATAGACACCGTGCGGGTTTTCTGTAATGAAACTTCTGGCCTCGATTTCCTGTCGAATGTATACCTGAAAATATTGATTTTTATGTACAGAATGAATAATATTTAATGGTTAGAGGCTTTGTGTGTGTAAAACCATAAAAACATGGTTAAATTAAGAACCCCGTTAGTTGGTTTTGGCTTCAAATCCTTGAGAAGTATCTCGAACTAAACAGAGTTACAGAAATAGATAATCTCTTGACTTTTGAAAATAATAGAAACATTTTGTTCTAGTGGTTGCAATCGCGACTGCTGAACGAGGGATCCTTGGGTCGATTCCCGTATCGGGTACTATTCGATTGATTTAACTTCGACTTTTTTGTTGATATTTTTATTACTTACTCGAAGTCTGGATCTGCGCCTATTCCATGATGAGACTTATAACGTAACTGGTAAAAGGTGGGAGTGTACTATACTCCTCTGCCTACACCTTCAGGGATTACAGACGTGATGTTACATTCATGAATATTACTTAAGATCTTTATATTCCTATATTCCTTACAGGTAATTAACCTACTAAGAAAATACTTTTAATATGTAATTCACATAAGAACAATCATAAATATAATAAAACAAATCTCTTGTCTGACAGCTCACGACATTTTATCTTAGCAAAGTATCTTTTATCTATCACTGTACGAAGACCTTATAACGCCTAAAGGAAACAATAGGTCCCAGATCGGTGATATAGCACACGGGCCGCCTTATCATACATCTTTAATATCAGTTATTGACTGTACGATTATTCTATGTTTCTATTGTTCTATGTATTATTTGAGCGAATATTTACTATTGTACATAAATACATACCGCTCATTTGCGATTAGAGTGTAATATCTCTGATAAGCTCTCTTTCAGAAAACAGTTGAGAAAGATTAAAATCATAATTATTCTATGACTATTATAAGATCATTATCGTAGAATTTAAGTCATATAATATTATAACAGTCGTTGGACAATTACTATTACAAACTTTCAGAACTGTTTTCTCGTAGATAGTGTTTTTGAGATATTAATTACACTCTAGTCGCAAATAAGCGGTATAGTGACTTTAAATACAGTAAAAAATGGCTTGCTGGATAGCTTGTTACCATTGCTTGAACGGTACTTTCGGAACTTTCTATTCGAAATTTCTAGTGCTGGTTCCGAGTCTAGATCTGTGCCCGGTGTATGGCAATAGGCTCACCACACTCTACCTACTGCTTCGCGGATTACATAGTTGATGTTACGTTGTCACCTAACATAATAGTTAAATCTCGAAACTTATTTAATAATTGAATCACATTGCATTGATCAGTTAGTAACGCGATTCAAAAATTATATTTACGTAATATAGCTCTCATGACTGCCATCGTAAGCACGTTCTACCTTATGCGTAGTACCGTAGAGCTAAGAACCGGCGTTCCCAGTACAGTTCCCGTGGGACATTAATAGGTTACCGCTCTCGTTAAGCCACGCTCGACGAAACCGCTAAGCATAAGTAACGTTTTGTCATGAAATTATTTATATATATTCGTATATCTGCAGTGATGTTATACGTATGTATCAAAAAAGTATAGTTTAATCTTCATGGCTGGTTAGAAATTTTTTATTATTCCAGCGTTCGAATAACATGTTCAACTAGGAAAAAAAATATGATTGTCACCACCACCTCTTTCATCTATACATATAAATGAAATTTAAGTGTCCATTTGTAAAATCAAAACAACAGCAATGAGTGCATGTGAAAGTATATACGGTATATATAAGAAATAGGAACATTTAAAAATTTTGTCTGTCTGTTTGTTTGTTCCGGTTGATCTAAGAAACGTCTGATGTTATAAGGAGTAACTTAGGCTCATTTTATTTTAGAAAAAGTTTTAGGGTTCCGTACAAAGATCAAAATACGTACATAAAATGCAATAGGCCCACGCGAACGGAGACGCGAGCACACCAGGATTTGTAATAAAAACACAAAGAATTCGCTATATGATGTGGATGAAGGAAGACGCAATTTTTTTAAAAACCATGTATTAAGTCAGTTGATCCCGACTGACTTTAAATCTAGCCTAAATATAAAATACGGGATGTTTATTCAGGAATACAACCTCACGAAGATAAAATAACATTTATTATCTAATTGCCACACAATTGAAACACAACACGCAATAAATATATACACATTCACACACACTCAAACCAAAGCTCCTCCAAGAAGCCTATCTGACCTACAAAGTATCAACAGCTCCTTGGCCGCTCGCCACCATGCACACGAGTGTTACGTAACACCACCATAGCTCGCCAACCCTGGCAGTTTAACGATGTGGTTACCTCAAATCAGAAAAGCGTGTATGATGTTATTTATGTCTGCATTTGGCAGCATATATAGATAGAAACAAATCGCCTACATACATTTGGAATTTCGAATTGTTACCAAACTGCTTATGTTGTTTATTTTGTTACCAAACTGTTTATTAAATTGTTACCAATTGTTACCAAACGTGATTCTCGATCAATCAAACGCTCATGGTGTATTATTTTTATTATTTTTAATCTACGTGTTTTTGGATTGTATTGTATTCCACGGAGGTGGCGGATAAAGATGTTTGTTAGGAATGAAATCCAAGAATTAGATTTTTGCATTATTAAAAAGGGATTATATGCAAACATCAAAACACAGAACACAGGGCAGATTTTAAATCGTTTCCGCGATCTATAAACACTATGTATCATCACGAATATCATGAAAAGTTATAGTCTCCCTACAATGAGAAGGCTTTACGCCATAATTTACGCCACTTCTCATTAATCTATATGCCCTTGATACCTACAAAGCACTCTTGAGCTTCTATGAGCCTTCATACGGTTGTTACCCCTTATAAGTAAGTAGAAATGATTCATGTATTATTATATCAGTCTATAACCTGTCACAAATCATGACACAATGTACGTTCTTCGCAACGAAAATAGTTTTAGCGCTGTTTTTCATTACGTCTTAAAAAATTCTCACTGCTATCTTTGGCTAAGAATTAAATTAAATTTACCATCGATTTCAACAGTAGAAAATCTTCATTTCATCATGCAGTATCCCAGCTTCGACTAAGTCCCCCGGCTTCGACTAAGCCCCAAATAAGTAAAAAACCCCATAGCTCCCTTAATAAGCATAATCGCGCTCTTTCGTGAGCTCATCATTGTAGGAATGCAATACCACTGTCTGATGGGATAACGACGAAGATGGATCCTCTTGGTGTTGAATTTACCGTAAGATCATGTATATAATCACCGAAGGGGTCGGCACAGGAATACAGTACATTCCTATGTTTCATCAGTTACTCTTACGTCCCACCATCGAATAGGTACTCAGCCTATTGACATATTCCGGGCACAGATCCAAACTCCAAACCACTAGCAAAAATTTCTGTTAGAAAATCTAAGTTAGAATCAAGAGAAACGTAACATCACGCCTATTGCGGGTAGGCAGAGGAGAGTATTACACTCCCAAGTTTCACCAGTTACGTTTTACAACCCATGCAATAGGTAGTGAGCCTATTGCCATACACCGGATACACATCCAGCCTCCGAGTCACTACTAGAAATTCTAAATTAGAAAAATCCAATAATACGCGACCCTGGATTTGAACCTAGGTCCTCCTGATCTGCAATCAGATAATCAAGAGAAAAGTCTAAATTTTAAGAATAATAATAACGTTTTCATTTCGAGTCGTAAATATAAAAATACACTGTTTAAGGTACGCTCTATATAAAATACATTATATACTTCGTAATACGCCGTGTTACGAAGAACTAGAAATATTCTTATTAATAAGGATAACGTTCCAATATTGTACGAAATATTTAATATAAACGCAGAGACATTGAATATGTTTCATGAAAAAAGATATGGATTTTAATGGCTTTAAGTCCATCAAAGAGCCGAATCGGGAGTTCAGCTTCCGCATGATGTTTTTTTGATAAATAAAGTGGGCCCTTAATTAATTTGTGGACGTCCTAAGCCTCTTGATATAAAATAAGGAAATGAAGAAGGAAACGTAAGTAATACGTAATAATTGAAGAATATATAAATACATATCAACAGGCCTGGTCGTTTACGGAGTAGACAGAGGGTACGGTGTGCCAAATATATCTAACCTTACGGACTAATGTTAAAAGAAAACATTGAAGATTTTTGTAATAACTTTAGTTGTGGGTTTTAAAACGGAAGAAAAAATTTGATATTTATTCTTTATATCCCAGACGTCTGAGAATTTACTGCCTCGTTGGTCAAGCGGTTGCAGGGGCGTCTTCTAAGTGAGAGCTCCTGGGTTCGACTCCTGGGTGCACTACTATTAAGTTTTTAAAATTTGAAATTCCTAGTAATAGATCGGAATCCGAATTTGTGTAGAGTGTATGGCAATAAGTTCTACCGCCTATTCCATAGCGAGACGTAAACGAAACTTGTGAACCGTAGGAATATACTATAATCCCTGCTTGCCCCTTCGGGGAAATACAGACGTGAAGTTATGTTATCACATCCACACATTTTACATTCTATAATGGGGGCTATTTTCCATTATATCACCACAAAAGCGTAAACAACCCTGTTCCATAGGATTGATAGGTCCGTGAGAGGAGAGTTAGATTTGACATGTCTAAAGGGATCTCGTCATAGATTCGGGCTTCGAATTAGGTAGACGCTGGATTAGGGAAATTCGGGCGCACCATTCAGCATACATAGCAGCTGTCGACTAACAACAATCAGTATTATACATACCAAAACACACATACAGTACGTAAACAGAAAACAGCGGGAAACTGCTGGATTCGGAAGGCACAGGACCGGAAGGAGTGGCGCCGATTAGAAGAGGCCTATGTCCAGCAGTGGACATCCAGAGGCTGACGATGCTAATGATGATGAATATTTAAACTATGTGACAAAAACATTTGCTTTAATATAAACAAAATGCTCAAAACTCTTAATTTATTTATTAATATAGAAATTAATATTTCATTGTGTAAAAGAGACAGTTGGTCTCGAATTTGAATTGTTTTTATGACCAGTTGAATAATCGTTCGAGTTTCTTTAACTTTTAATAAGTCAGACATGCACACGCTTCACAGACCTCTTTTGAGAAATATTTAGTGAAGAATATTACCATACGGCTGTTACAATAGAATGTCAATGAGAGATTTCCAATTATCGAGTGGAAATTTAGTAGATAGAATAAATAAAAATAATGGATATAGTACATATCTGCAGATTTATAAGGGGCCTGAAAACTTTACTCGTTTGTGTCTATTGAACATCTTTCACTATCTCTGTACACAAACAGAAGGAACTCTTTGAAATGCTTCTTTTCATTAAACACCTTTCTAGGAGTAAGAAATGTGACCTAACACTGCAGTAGAAAGATACCAATCTCTCAACTTTAACGTTTAACTTTTAAAATTGGAACGCATGGACACATTAAAAATTTAAGGTACTTTCTTACAGCCAGCTTCATCAAAGTTTCAGGTATAGTGAATAACATTTTGAAAAAGTGTTACCAATGATAAATACAAATATAGATGTCAATTCACATAGCCCTTAGACATGGATTTATAAGCCTCAAACGATCTACCAAGTCTAACGACACCGGAAGCGACCCTTAGATAAATTTCACGAACATTTCCGTTTCCGGCATTTTGTTTAAAGCTCTATGTCTATGTTAGTTATCACCAGTTATTTGGGTAAATATGGAGATCTATGGACAAGGCAACCAAGTTATAGCGATTCTAAAAATTGTTACAAATTTGAATTCTACATAAGGCAATATGAATAAATTAAATCTCCAAGATAATGGTAAACTACTAGAACACGAGAACAAACAAAGTCATTATTATAATTCCCAACATTAATCAACTATGATTAAAATTTGTCGGAGGCTGATGAGGTGGTTTCAAAATGTACATAACTCGTATCTCACTAAACAGCGCTACAGAATACGTGCAATACGCCTGAAACATCTTACAGTTCCGGCGAGAATCACTTCCGGCGGCACTAATAGATAATTGCAGTCTTGTAGATATAAATGTAATACCAGAATAGGACTTCGTTTTGTTCTACCCTCAAACACTCCATTCCATTTTTTGGAACAGAGCAATCTCGGCAACGCTGTAACATTTTACAGGCTCCAAAGCTTTGCTAACCACCAATTGGTTACTTAGGGCAGGTGACATGATATGATTAATCGTGAGATCGAAATGTTTACCACCCTCGTAGCCCCTGGATCGAAAATGAATCCATCAATCTTCTTGTTTTATAAATTTTCTCCGTTTTGTTTTGCGCAGTACCGTTACTGCGAGCAAGTTTCCTTTGACTTTAGAGGAATTCTTGAAATTTCTTGGCAAATACGTGGCAAATGTTTGGAGCTTGAGCCGTTTCTATATCGCAATTTGAAATACAAATGGTATATACCACACTTTTATGTAGCTAAATGGATGGGGTATAGCTATCTATCTATAAATAATGTTAGTTTAAGTAAATATACTTATCTCTGTTGGTAACCGGTGGAAAAGGGATATAAAACAAAGTGCAAATCTGTGATTGAATAAATTAATATTATTATTATTAAAATCATTTAATCAAAAGTGTATTTTACATAATATAAGTCTGTATCTCTTCAAAGAGGTAGATAGAGTCGTGTTACTTTCATGTTTCAGTTATGTTTTACGTCCCATCATTGAACAGGTGGTGGGTCTACAGCGTACACGTTTCTCTCTTAACAAATCATCCACGATTAACAGCAGCGGATTTCAAAAGCACTTAAATCAACTTACATCAATAGACTGTAACCACATTATATGATTATGAAGATTTGTATACCATGTGATTACGTTCAAAAATCATAAAAATATTCAGCCAAACCCAATTCTCTGATTTAAAAAAGCAAATGTTCCGGTTTCGAAATTTTAAGACTAAAAATTTACGACGCTAAATTAAAAAATAAAGTATAGAGAATGTATATCTCTCTCTCCAAAGTCGGTCCCTCATTTCTGAGGATCGTGATCCCGCTTAAAACCGCTTAAGAGAATGTATATATGAGAACATATTAAGTTCGAATAATTTTTATGCACACGTTTTCTTAAAGCTTCTACATACAGTATACAGCGTTCTCGTGTGGATAAAGGCACCGCTGTGATGGACAGGATTTAAACTGGGATTTTATAATATACTTGCAATATACACTTTCTGGATTATATGAGTAGAAGGGGATTAAAGATGATGAGGGTATAATGATGAAGAAAAATCAATGAGTCAATCTCGAATGGAGTTAATGTAATTTCGAAGTGAATGAATGTAATACGTCGACCACAAGAATTAGTGTAGGAAAAATTAAAGATGGCAGTTCTCTCTGAGGTTCTCAGAAATTCGGCTACGCGATGATCATTATTGCAAAAATTGCCGTTAAACAGCAACAATGTTTGAATTTATCTATTCTTATAGATGAGCTCATTCGCTGCTTCCGGTATTTAAAACATTTGGTGAAAGAACACTAAGAGACACATTATACTTTATGCAAAGATATCCGAATATTGGTCAGTAATACCATAGATGACAATAATTCATCAGCTCTAATTACGAGACAGATTTAAGAGGAAAAGTTCTTTTCAAGCCTTTTAAAATAATAGATTAATTTTGATGTAAACATCGAAGTTATCATAATTTTGAAATAAAAATATACGTATATAAGAATACACTCACCTCTCCTCATGAATCCTACCCAAGCATACCTACGATATTAAAATCACTCAACAGCGGTATCCGTTAATGATAATAAACATATAAATGTAGATTTCGTATACGATATTTACATTAACAATAAAAATTCGACTGAATTAGACCCACTGACCAGTACATTCAGCCAGCGTGGTTCAATTGGACTTTGATCCGCGAGAGCTATTGTCATCCAGCAGCGGATACTGGTACAATGACATTGTACGTGCAAGTACAATTGTACAATTCAAACCTATTTCATAAACCGATCCACGGATGAAAAGGATGCAAATAATGCAGTGGTCTCTGAACCAACCAATTTACCGTCTATTTGAAAGGGTTGTATTCGTCGAAGCATCGAACAGTGATTTAATTGTATTTCATAGTAAACGACTTGTTTGTACATTTTAATCGCTGATATGAATGGCAGTGTTATGGTTAAAAAAGGAATGTTATTATTATATCATCACTCCAGGGCCTAATTGGGTGGGCAGAGTGCACCGAGTGCCAAATATCTCTACAGTAACATTTGTGTCTAAAAACAACTATTAATTAGTTTTGTTACTATACTAGCGATAATCATTTTAAAACTTGTCTGTTCTGATTTTGCCTAACTTGGAGGTTGTTCAACTGAACAACGCATAAATCATATATAAGGAACGTAACATCACGCCTATAATCCCCGAAGGGATAGGCAGAGGAGTGTAGTACACATCCACGTTTCACTAGTTACGTTCATGTCCCATGGAATAGGTGGTGAGCCTGTTGCCATACAACGGGCACAGAAATTCTTAATTTAAAAGAATCCAATAGCACCCGACCCGGGATTTGAACCCAGGGTCTCCCGATTAGTAATCGCGCTTGCAACCACTCGATCAACAAAGCAGTCAATGTACATATATGTAAACTTTACATTGAAAATCATTTCAATTATAATAAACGCTATGAATAGATATCAGCATTACAGGTGAAATCCCGTTTAAGATAAGATACCCCACACGTAACATGCTACCTAAAAGTTGATACCTGTAACGCAAAAGAAATCAGCGGTACTCAAAAACAGGATGTACTGGCGTACATGTATTAAGAGAGTAATAACTACGGAAGAAGCACGATACCTCTGTAAAGATAAAGATATTTGGCACCCAGTATTCTCCGTCAATCTTGTAACGAGCCCGGCGTGATAATAAAACAGTAATACTCAGTCTCCGTCGCGACCTCGCTGCGAGCGGCGGGAGCTCATGAGGAAGGACTTCGTACAGGTCCGAAACTAGTCGG
>DWJK01006904.1:0-10189 GCA_018248815.1 Croniades pieria auraria
AATCACAGCGATTCGGTTCTCTTTATCACCCCATTCCATTTTAATATCACAAAATATTTTACATTATATTGGCGCGAAGATAATAAAACACAATGAACAATCGTATAAAAATGACAGATCCCAAATTCGAAAGTAATATTTTGTTTATTTTTAATTGTAACAGTATTTATAGCCAGACTAAGTATACCTATTAGACTGCCTCGTAGGTCGAGTGGTTACAAAGCGCGAATGCTGATCGGGAGATCCTGGGTTCTAATCCCGGATCGGGTACTATTGGATTTTTGTAATTTAGAATTTCTGATGGTGACAGAGTCTGAATCTATGCCCGATGTATGGCAGTAGGCTCGCCGTCTATCCCATAGGACGTAAAGGTAACTACTGGCGAACGTGGGAGCATACTACACTCCTCTGCCTACCCCTTCGAGAATTACGGCTTGATTAGCGTTTTAGTATTAAAATTTTTACCCCACTGACATTTGTTTCAGAAGAGGAACTACAAGATGGCGTTGCTGCTTAGTGTCAAAATATTTTCAATACTACTATATAATTTGATTAAGACTTACTGTAAAATCTATGGAATAAATATAATTATTAATTTAAAGCTTGTTTTAATTTAACTTTTGGCCTCTTTATATATTAAGCTATCCGTTTTGTGACATTTTCTCTAAATATGATTAAAACCTTCAGGTTGGTACCAGAGCTCTGGAATACTTTTGCTAATCAACGTGTACGAGACAAATAGGGTATGAAAAACTATTTTGTTTTCTAAACTGGCTGCATCTGCACAGTCTACCTGTCGTTAAAAATTGAAAATAGAAAATAATGGCTTAAAAGTACTTTTTGCTATTTAAGACGTGGATGACGTATTAAAAGTCACTTTTAAAAGACTCAATTCCAGTTACCGAACGGTCGAAGCGACGCGTAACGTCCACTTTAATAGGATTTCAAGTTCTATCCATTATATAACCCGTAATTATATACAAATAATGTAAAGGTAGATGTCGTCACGGTCATGCGCGCGTCAATGGCGAACAAAATGTATAACTGCATTGTCAATTGTCTGTATTTGAATTTTCATCTTGGGTAATGGACGTAAAACTCAACATACTTTAAAAGTAAAAATTACAAAGATTTCCACACGCACAAAATTCCGAAAATTAGAACATCTCTATACTGAGTAACAAAGGTATCAACAAATACTCATTTTCATAAACAAAACGTAAATGTATTTCGGCGAAGATTTCTGTACCTCGCTTTCTTCGACAAAATATCATTGCCCGGGCTCAAGCTGCATACTTTAGTCGTAATAGACAACTTACTAAGTCTAGTTTCCAAACGTTTTTTGTCTTCTTTATCTGTGGTACGTTCAGTAAAATCAGGAGAACAGTTCGATATCGACGAAACTTGCGGTACGTCTATTTTTAATCTGCGCTCGTACTTCGATCTACTTTTTCCATATATATCGATATGTTGAATATTATTGAGGAGCTTGCATCTTTTATATCGGTCTTCTGCTGTCTCTTCTGACACATTTATTTTTCCCGCCATTATGTAAATATTTGAGTTCGGGAATTCCCAGATTTATTTCTGATTCAAATAAATACAATAATTTTGATTCGAAATGTACATATTGTTTCACGAAGGAATTTTATTTTCTATATGCCAGTAAATAAATTTGACACTTGACATTTGTACATAGTTTTTTAAAAGATGTTACTGTTTGTTGTCCACCTCAAAATATAAAGAGTTTGTATTATGTTATCAATCACAAAATCATATATGTATATTAACTTATTCAGATAAATGAGTTCTTTTGGTTTCATTATCATTTCAAGACATAGAGTATTTATACAACATAAAAATATGGCCCAATATATATCAGCAGAACTTTAAACTACTGAAAATAGAAATATGAGTTTTGGTCAGTGGGCTCCTTTAATACCTTCACCGCCAAGCCCCATTCCAGCTTTTCTTCATTTTTTTCACTTTTTGTTTTGTGTTCTAATGTTGTTGTGTTCTAATGTGTTTTTATTTTCACAACCTTTTTACTAAGAAAATGTATAGAAATCGTGCGCAAAAAGGAGGCACAGAGCTCGGAACGAAAAGTGGGGGGTGTATACTTTTGAATACACAGTGTAAAAGACAGTGTGTGACTAAAAGATACACGTGGCGCTGAGGGTGTTAATATCTACCCTCATAATATACCACATAGAACATATGAAAATTGCATTAGAACTGCATTTTTGCTCCTGGCATGCAATTTTTTTACAACTATAATCTATATTATCTGTCCTATGGGCTCGTGCTTCCAAGCCCAACTACTGAACTTTGGGATGAGTTCGATATATTAGTCTTTCAACTTTATATGCTTTCGTTGTCATGAAAGATGGATCTCACAAACTATCGATGTGATAAGATATCGACCTAACAATCTATCGATGTAACTTGTTCGGTCACGTGTACTTCGAAGTCGCGTACGAGTCCCAAAAACGCTGCATGTTTATTCCTTCTATAATATACAATGTCTAATTGAATTTACAACAAAATTATACATCAATATGGCTCGATCTGTTTGTCTAACGCTTAAGAATCTCTAATTTAATTAAAAGTCGTTATAAAGGCAACCTTATTTTAAAATGACTATATTTAATATCAGTTTATTTAAATGAGATTTCTTTTTCCGTTGTAATGTAATATTATTTTGATATGGCTGCCGTATATAATCTAGATTTCAACTAAAATTATCAACAAACGACGCAAACTAATTAAACATTGTTACAGCATTCTTTATTTTAGTCTAATTATATCATTAAAATCCCGCTTACCAAAGACACCACATGTTTCCAAATTTAAGATCCTTTTGGACGCTCTGGAGTACAGGTCTGGTTGAATGAAACACCATATACAAAGTAAGTTCTTTATATCTTGGAAAATTGTAACAATAATTTACTTTTTACCTCATATAGACAAAAAATAATAAAATAATAAGATTAACATTAAAAATGGCTATGGCTACTGTGTTACGCTAATAACATTGCTTTACAAAATACTGCGGTAATCTCAGATAACACGTACCGAAATGCACTAAGTAGATTTAGGATGTACATAAATATTCTAACGCGTTATTGTTCATTGTCTAAATACGCCATTATGATTGTCGATCACAGTTGCCGGACAATTCCTTATCTGTGGTGACAGAAAACAAACAAGTCCCGCGTAACCGTTTAGGCTTTTTTGGAAACTGTCATTTAGATTGTTTTAGTTATATATTATGTTTGCTTTTCGCGTTCTTTCGGATTAAAATACAATATTTCAATTTATATTAAAGGCCGACTTTATGAAACCATTTTCAATCAATTATAAGCGAAAACGCAGTACCAAGAGAGTTTAAAAATTCAATCAACTTTAGTTTGAAACATTGTCAATTAAAGAGCCAGGAAAACAAAGGCGGAGCACTGTTCGGTTATTCGAATACCATTGAGATATTATATATAGAGTAGGGAAGATATACGGCTGCCCGTAAGCGGCAACGTCCGATGGTTAGAGCAACTATCGTGATCGCCCTATCTATGTCTCTCTATCTCACCACTGACGAATGCGCAGCAAAAGAACTGCTCGTTTTTCATATAATGAACCCACGCTAGCACTACCTGTGAGTGCGCGAGTACAGAGATAACTAGCCTCATTTGCTTTTTCTTTTTTCGATGCACACATTTTAGGCTGGCTCCCCTACTCTATGTATAATATCTCTATGTCAAAATGAGAACTCCGAATGCCATGGTAACACAAGTATATATAAAAAATTGCTAGTTGTATTCCCTGACAGTTGTAATAGGTAATATTTATATTCAATATCAGTATGGTTAGAATTATGGAATTCGGAACAGATATATTTAAAAAAGGGACGAAAAAAGGCTAAAAGAAATAGATTGCTGAGGCTCTACTGTTATTGTTACAATTACGATGAGTTATGTTCCGTGATAACAAAATACCCGCCAATGTATGTCAAGATAGTTTGACGTATAAAATATTTTTCTTAAAAATCGTATGGACAATGTATGTAAAATAAATAGACATTCCCAAAGTTTGAGATACGCTTATTTCTTAAATGACAAGGAATTGTCGTAACTGTGAAGATAATTGTGTAAATTGCAAGTTATTTGCTGTACGATTAATAATAAGCGTACTTAGATTAACGAAAAATAAACTAGAAATATTGGGCAAAATATGGAGGCCAAATTATTAAATATAAACATTTCCCGCCATTTCCTTGGATTTGACATTTGAAACGCAGAGGCGTTCAGTCTTTCAGCCAATAATATACATCCATATTTAAATCCAATATTTCTTTCGAACTGTTAAATAATCGTTTCATAATTTTAACGAAAGATATCGTTTGAAAAAATTATATACTTTTATTTTTTTATACAACAAAAAGATCAAGTAAGACTAGTGACCTAATGTATGGGAATTGCTGAAATATTTCTTGTCTTTGGTCTACTGAACAGAATAAGATTATGGCGGGCAAAGAAAAACTATTTTACATAATGACAAAAGATTTCAACGCCACGAGCGAAAAATAAAAAGATAATTCATTCTATTCCTATCAATCAATTACTTTTGAATGGAATAATTGAAAATATTACACTTCATAATACCCTGGCGCCTGAGAGCAATACTATCTTTGTTTAGAATTAACATTACAGAGGGAGTTTTAAAATATGGTAAATTTCGGTTCGGAAACTGAAAAGTTCTCGAGTCTTCTCATAAATTAAGTAGGCACATGTACTTAAAAACAATTAAAAATACACAAATGGGTACTGTACATGGAAAAATATTAATTTTTCACCTATATCTACATGTCAGTCACCCTCTCCATTAGCTGACTAAAATTTCACATAAAATTTTCATTTGTATGTCCTTAACTGTACAAAATATACATTCGTTCCGTTTCGTTCAATGTAACAATATACCTGGATATTGACTAAGACGAATAAAACACGATTTGTTAGTTCCTAAATTATTTTAAAACAAACTCATAGACAACTCAACGGACCGACGAAAGGAAACTTAATCTATGGAATATGTGTACAGGTTAAAAATATTTTATGGACGAGCGAAAATTCATTGCTATAATCTTTAAAAATGTATTACAGTCTGCTGATATTCCTTGAAATAACGACGAAAGTATATGTCAAGGCCGAATCACTTCAAAAATTCCTGAAAACCCTATTCAACACGGTACAAAGTTATTTCATTATGCCTAACTACATTTTCACACGTTACATACCTAGTTGCTCGCAAACTTTAATTCCATAGACAAATTCATTTATGGACTCTTTGTATTTCGCCACAAAAATAAGCGTCAGACACGAGAATATCTAACTTTACGGCGTACATCGACAAGTTTTCAAAAGTATTATGTAACACCCAGAGACTAGTGTATAATTCAAGGCACCAGACCTTCAGCCGATGAGCCCAAAAGATTAGCGAAGAAATAATTACATACATTGTTAGGCTTAATGATTACTCCATAACGTCCATTACGAATCTAGCTACAAGTGTCATAACAATGATGACTGCGTTGCATTAAAAAAATATTCCTTAGGTCCAGGATAAAGACCCGATATGCCAATTTCATAGAAAATGTTTATTTGTCTATGCAATAAAAATTTCGAAGCTCGGGGTCGTCAGAAAACCGTGTAATTCTGAGATTGGAATAGAATAGGAACGGAGAAGGGGGGGGGGGGGGGGGGCAAATGTCGCTGACAATCAATACTTTACTCTACCAGATATGACGTAAATAAAGAAATTTATAGCTGGCTATTTAAGACAACGATTAAAGTTAAATTTTGGTTGATTATCAACAGGGATTTCAAATTGGATTACGATTGTAAGGGTAGATAGAAGGAGACGAGAAAGAGGAGTATAAGGTAGAGATTAAAAAAAAGTCCATTTTACGGTTCTCAGGCGACCCTTCTCCCCGCCAATGCTAAGTCTATCAGAAGCACCATCATGGTACAATCAAGCAGTCTGCTGGCGCAAAAAGCACCTTTAAATTTATTTAAGTAGATCAATTCCTCATTATCAAATATTTTTAAATTGTTACTTTTTTAAACCGCAGAGTATTTGACGTGCACACATTATAGTTTTTTAAACCAGTTGATAATTTCCATTTTGCAATTTTAATAATTGCCATTTGTCATTGACTATTCGCGGTAAAATAAAACGGATCTATAGTCTATGCAATTTTGGTTTGCCATGATTCCCCATGTATGTAAAAATCTCCCAGTAAGGATAAAATGTATGTTGACTACAATTTGTTTCACTGGACAAATTCAGTATCCCGCACAAATGACAAAATGTTGAGACATTTTGAAAGATTAGCCAATTACTTATAATGTGTCACTTCAAAATACACAACGATTTCGCAAATAATACAAAATTTCACTTAAATAGTCAGTGAAAACGTTAAATGCGAATACCTATAAAAAATTTTGGCGCCAATATGTGACGAATCACGTTTGCGATTTTGTTAATCCTAAAAAGTTTGCACCCCGCTTTTTAAATTCAATTTGTTAAGTAGTTTCTTTATACTTTTATGTACATTTATTTAGTTGACTACGCCACTTACCAATTTTCCAGCATTTACTGCACGCGTGTCTCCTTTGCCACGTTAAAGATTATTGCGGCAAATTTTGACATTTATGATTTTTATATTTGTATTTGACCTGCACTACGCTGATACGAAAACTACATACGGCCCCCATTGTATAATGGATTAAATCGAATTCCGTTTAATACGATGTCGTTCAATATTTTGTAAGTGTGTCCGTACACTAAAAATTCATATTTTGTACACTAACAAGTGGTGTGTAGGATAATACTTACAAGTTATATTAATATTCGTTTCTTTTTAAACTAATTGTAGCATGATATTAATTTTATAAGAACACATAATGCCTTATTTACACTTAAACGTTAATCGTTCAGAATGGTGCGTGTATCCGAACGCACCTCGCGTTTTGGCGGCAATTTTGACAATTGACATAGGTTATATTATTATAATACTAGTGTGTAATTGTTAGTCATAATGACTCGAAGTTAAGCTGGTTCTAGATGAATGCAATGTAGAACTGTGCTGGGGCATGCTGGGCGGAGGAACCGGTAAACGAGCGTTAGCCGCCAACCTCTCCTGCTCTTCTAGTTGGGCAGTGAACTCTTCCTCCAGAGCCTGTTTGGAATAAAATAAAACATAGTATAAATTTCCTCGCAGAACCTCTGCAGGTCATAAACGTAAATTTTGACAGCAAATTTTTGCGCCATTTTTACGGCCTAATATTTTTTACTTCAAGGCATCCATTCCATCTGTATAACCGTGTAATTATTATTGTTGTGAGCAAACAATTTGTGTCCATTTACAATAGAAATTATTATATGCAAGTTAGTAAAATAATAATGAATAATAACCACATACCATGCAACAGTCCACCGTCGGCAGTCGACGTCCAGCGACTTGTTAGAGCGTTACCAGAAACCGACATAATTAATAGCGAACACGATTTTGTAAAAAAAATAGCATAAGATCAGGCAATGTGTGACAATTAGTGCATAGACCTTTTTAAACATTAACATTTTTAACTAAAAAAGTGTACGAACATGACACATTTTTTTTAATGGAAATTAATCAATCGAGAAATGTGCGGAAAAACAAAAATGTGTATGCAATTATATTGAAATATAAGAATATAATTGAATTATTAGTTATTTAACTATCTATTCAAAGTATAAAACCATCAAAAGCAATTTTTAAAAAAACTCATGAGTCACTTCTACGTGTGCATCTTTTTTTTTAATATCAATATGCTATTCATTTACATGCTCATGCATATGAAATGTTGGCTTCATGCATTTTATATTTTAAATTTAGAATTTTATTAACAAAAAGAAAGCACTTTTACCGGTGTTTTAAAAACACAACCCCGTCGGGTGGTGTTTGCAAAAATCCTAATAAGTTCGGCCACTCATATACAAGAAACACCACAGACAAAACTATGAGTATCTGTATTTAACAAACCATAATCTAAAAGTTCTTTTAACTATTAGTTTATCACCCCCAACCTTTCCTTCGCGATAATCAAAAAACTATTTTATGCTATCCATTAGCACGCTGTTTTGTTCGCTGTGATGTAATCGAGAGTTTCAATCAAAAGTAGTCGGTAAGGTTCGTAACCGGCCTCAATTATAAGTTTTTGCCCACACATTTCAGGGGAAACTGGTATGACAATTTGTACCTGTAGACATTCGTATTACTGCCAATGACAGTACGAATTGGTTACAAGGAGACCATTATGGTATTCGTGCTATATATAAAAGCTCAAACTGCATTTTCCACGGTGCATACGACCGTTTCAAGCACTCGCATGCTCGTATTCCGTCTGAAAAAACACAACACTCATCCCCACCACCGGTAGTGTAGTAAAACAAAATGCAGGTAAACAATTATTATATGTAGAACATAACATCTTTATTTACATATCCTTCATGTTAACTTGCTATATAAATGTTTTTTTTAAATCGGCGTTAATTAACAAGCCACCACTAAGCCGTGCCTTTAAAAAATACAAATAATACAATATACACGACGACGACCGAGCCAAGGCGGCAGTGGAGCAGCGTGATGCGCTACGCCCCGAGCTATAACTACGCTATACAATAATACTATCGAACAGTAATATCTCAATAAACAGTTAGTATAATATCTTTATAGTTTTACAAGCGAAAAGGTTCTTATACAAGCGATTAAATAATTTATAAAGTTTAACTGATTAATATTTAACATTACATCAAAACAATTTAATTCGATTTAAATATAACCGACACTTAAAAAATACTACTATATAATCATATTTCGAACAAGTCAACATGGAGCAATTCTCGAATTAGCTCAGTGGAGCATGTCGGTTTAAAAAAAAAATCATAGGTATGTCCTTTTATGTTCAATGTTTGAAAATGTTCAATTTAAACACACTAGACAATAAATGCAATGAAAATCTTAAAAATACAACTGCATCAAATCTAAATAAAAAATTTGGCATTTGCAAAAAAAAAAAGTTAAATCAATGGCAAGAAATTAAAAAAAAACCGAGCTGGCATATTATTTTTTCACAAACCGAACACGACAGATTGTCATGGACAACATTGATGTGGAATTAAAAGTAAGGAAATAAAAAATGGCCGTCCACTATTGGTGGTAAAGTCGACTGATTATTGGCGGGAAAGTCGACTGATTATTGGCGGGAACGTCAATTGATTATTGGAGAGTAAGTCGATTATTTGCGAGGAAATAGTTACGCATATGCCGTGCGAGGATGCGGAACATATTGACCGCATAGTTGGCGGTAATGCGGTCACGCGGTGCAATATGTCGTAGACAACTCATATATGCTGGTGAAACCTGTAAATGTACAGTCTATACACTGAGATATTCCAATTCGGAACTGTTAAAACAAAACGATATAATTCTATACGTTAGAGGCGGCCATGTAACGGAACATACCTTGCATCTGTGTTACCAGCTAGGACGCAAAAATGTTTGAAAGTAATTCCCATCCATCACAAGTATTGCCATATTTATATAATTAATATAAATAAGAGAAAAAATCAAATTTCTATTATAAAAAGAGAATCATTGTATTCTAAAACTAACCAGTCCAAATTTTCTCAATATCGAAAACCCATAGAACCAATCAATTAAGCATATGTAATTTACAAGAAAATAGAAATCGAAATATCGACAATTCATCCCCCCTATTAACCTTTCAAAACACAATGAATCAAAGCTAACAATAAAAAAAAAACTGTCTAAAACTAATAATTTGAAGTACTATCATCTACCACATTTAACTACATGAAAACAGACGACTTTAATTTATTCTGGCACATTAAAAAAAAAATCATTAAAATGACATAGACATACAATGTGTATATCCGTACGTTCATGAATGGATATATACAAACAGAAATATTTACATTTTTCATTATAATGTAGTGTAATAATTTACACTTATAAAATTCATCTTTGGAAATAGCCTATGTCTAAAGGCCTGGTTAAAAACGACAGAAAAAATGTTACAAATTAAACCGTTACTAAAATTTAAAAAAAGTAACAATATTAGTGGTAAACAAC
>DWJK01006905.1:0-10189 GCA_018248815.1 Croniades pieria auraria
GACACCCGCACTTAGTGGTATATTGCGCGAGGCATTAATAATAATTAAAGGTACTTAGGCTCAAAACTTTTCAGCCGCCCCTCGTAACATTTAAATCGTACATTAACGAGTGACATAATGTTTAACAAATGTATCTGCCCGCGAGGGCTGCTGCGCTCCGCCTGTCCGCAGTACGGCGACACGTCGCTGCACACGGCGGCGCGCTACGGGCACGCCGGCGTCACGCGCATCCTCGTCTCGGCGCAGGGCCGCGTGGCCGAGCAGAACAAGAACGGCGACACCGCGCTGCACATAGCGGCCGCCATGGGCCGCAGGAAGTTGACGCGGATATTGTTGGAAGCCGGCTGCGATAAGTCACTTCGGAACCATCAAGGAGAAACCGCCAGAGATATCGCTGCTAGGAAGGGGCTAGAAGAAATAATAGCAATTTTGAACACTCCAGTCGCAAAGCAACCCAAAAAGAAGGAGAGACACAGGGACAAGAGCAAGGATAGAACGATCGACGAACCGGACGATGGAAAAAAGAAGGGCAAGGATAAGAAAAAGAAAAATGTTCACTTCGAGGTCGTTCCGCCAGTGCAGTGGTCTCCATACGGATGCCATTACTATCCAGACCCCAAATACTTCCCCAAACCAAAGTTAGACTCGCTACCCACCGAACCTCTAAAAAAAGGCGAACAGTACTACTTGGATTTGGCTGGAAACATAAAAAAGGGGCCGATTGGGGCTGGCTACACTTGTTATTGTGCACCGTTCTTTAGACACATGGAAGACAAACTAACCGAAGACAAGAAAGATTTAAAACGACATATCGACAGAGCTCACGAGAAGTTAGATCAAAAAGTTACCGATTTAGAAATGAAAACTCAAGGTCAAATATCGGAGCTAACCAGGTATGTTGCTGCGGAAAGAGCTCTTTGTAAAGAGAGGCATAAACATTTGGAGCAGTGGTTAACCAGAGGCATGATGTTTAGAGCATCAGAGAGAGTTAGAAAACTAGATTTCAGTCCAAAGGGTTCTTTAGACATACCACCCATAAAACGTACCCGTAGCTTAGAGCTACTAGATGCTTACGGTGAAGACTGGAACCATGTGCACACGACTAAAAAAAGCTTTAATGAAAATACTGAAGGATTTGAGAGTAACGCCAAAGATTTGCATGATAGCAAACCGACTTCGAAAAGCACAGAGATTCTCGACAGATCGCCTCCGACTCCCAGGCGGCAATATGTCCTCAAAAACTCCAAAAGCTCTGACCACTTAGATGCCGGGCCGAGCAGATGTCCTAGATCGCCTCGCTTAATACACCAGGATATCAGTCCAGAAGCAAGTAGGCAACAAAATGTAACAGCCGAAATTCATGTCAAAGCTAATAAAATTTCTGTTTCGCAATCACCAGTGACTACAGAAATTCATGGATACAATGAGAGATATGTAACCCCCAGTCGACACTCTAACACGAAATCACCCAGCACTAGTATTCGACAATCTGATTATAAAGCAAGCGATTCGGAAGGAGAACTCGTGCATCGACACCAAAAGGAAAATAACAGTTCAAATACGCCAATATGGAAAAGTCAAGTTTTGCAACGAACTGCTGACGATATCAGAAAAAGGGTTATATTAGAGAAAGAAATGTCCGATGTTATATCAAGAAACACAAAATCTATGGACATATCCCAAGACGGCTACGTAAAGCTAACTAAACAGGTAAACTTCCCCACGAGAGACGAATGTAATGTAGAACGAGAACCAAGAAGATCCGTACAAGAATTGGTAGCCCAAGTGGAAAATCAGCAGAGAAGTACATCTCCAGAAAGATTACCAGCACCGCGAAAACTGATTCCTATAGAACCACAAGAAATTCCTACATCTCCAGTTAAACCAAATATCCAATCGAGTCCAGTGACGCCGATGCCTCAGCAACCGCAAAGGCCAGCGCCAATTTTGAAAGAAAAACCACCGAAGTCCAAAAGGTTCAGCTTACACAACCTTATACCGTTCCCAACGAGAAAGACATTTCAGAGCCCACCAAAAGAAAACGGGAACAACTCCGAGAGCAGCGATGAAGAAGACAATCCAATTCGAAGCGCGAACCAGCCAGGCCCGATGAAAAATAATAATTTATTGCAAACGCTTCCTCTACCAAACTATGAGGCTGTGTCAGTTAAATCCCAGTCGCCTGCGCCACAAGTGCAGACCCAATCTTCCTATACGCAAGAAATGAGAGTCATACCCAAGGACGCTTATTTCCACGATATACCTAAGAGGCAAATTCATCACCAGATGCCATATCGTGATATGATAGAGGGCGGTCTCCCGGTGCCGCAGTACAACGCTTGTCAATCGCAATACGATTACAATGAATCGGGGCTACCTCATGATCAAGTCCAGGGTCGAAACCGTAACCCCCTGTACCACCATCAGACAGGAGTATTCGATGCGATGATGCAAGATCACATCATAAGGGAAATGGAGAGAATACCACACTGTTACAGTGACCATCTCGATCAGAACACGGAGATTGAAATCGCAAACCAAAACGACCACTTTCGCGGTGGTTACTACGATAATCGTCCGCCAATGTACCCACATTTTAGAGGACATCCACACGGGGTGAGGAAACCCGCCCCCGACCACAGCTTACTGCACAGTCGTCTCCAATCTCTCGCAATCAACACTCATTTAACAGAAACGCAGAGCCAAACAGATCGCGAGTCGCATAATGATTCTGGGTACAGTACGAAGGTGTACGGCAGTTCGCAGGGTCCGTCGCCCAGCTTGTCTGGCCATGTGGACTGTCCAGACAACCTATCTGGACAGCGAGTTAACATCATGCCCAGCGGCAAGGAGATGGGCGGACCGATGGGAACATCGAGCTTAGTATGACAACTGATATATTTAAATATTTTTCTCATCACCTCCAGTGAAAAAATCAATGTTTGTTTACGTATTATATTGTTTTAAATTAACTAATAAAAGCTAGAACTTTTGGTATACTTTGTAAAATTGTGTTCATTAACTCGTTGTGCATGCGCTAGCCCGCGACATAGTTATACATTTTTAGATTCCCAGATTTTGAGTAAATTTTTCTTCATTTATTTATAAACACAGTGTACTCTTTTAATGTACATACATAAATCATAATGAAATTAAGTATATCTACAATACTCCTTTAAAGATGTAAAAAAACTTGTCTTTATAAATACACTTCTAAGTCATATTCTAAACATGACGTATTATTTGAATTTTAATTAACTTTAAATTAATTATGGTGTACCAACTGATTTGGTTGTCACAAGCACTGGCACTTTGTAATAATTTAACATTGAAGTACAAATTTAAAAGTAAAGTATATGTTGCCATGTAATGTATCACAAATTAAAGGATAATATATAAAATATTTTTGTGAGCGTTGTATGTTTATCATTATGTAAGATAGTTTGTGTTTTTTGTATTGTATTGTTTTAGAATTAAAAAAGCATGTCACAAATAAAAAAACCTTATGTACTGTTTTCTGAACTAATTCACCAAATACGAAAATGTGCCTTGAAAACAGTAACTCTTTTGTCATTTTAACTATCCCCTCTTTAATTAAAATTTTTTTATTTCTGCCGCATAGCAGCAAAGCTCGCATTAGGGTTTTCCAATGTCCATACTGTATGTACCTAAAGATAACAAACAGGTTTTCACTAGATTCGTTTGTCATTCCCATAACGAATATTCTTGCCCCAGTTTAAAAACTTTACAAAACTTTGATTCTTGTATATTAAGCTGTATATTGTAATGTACGAAACTACCCTCTCTATATAATGTAAGTTTTTTGTACGTTTATGTAAAATGACATATTTATTGTGTTTTGAACTTTTGATATATCGTGTACTGATCGAATCTAATTAAATGCACTTTTGAAGTGTCACATCACGATTGTGTCGTTTTAATTTGACATAAAAAGTCCTCTTCTACGCTAGTCTCCAATAGGACTAATAAGAGAGGTGTACTAAACTGTGCATATTTTAGTTATTTAAAGAATAAAAAATCATTCAGTCAGTCAGTTCATATGGGAATATACTAATCACGATTTCTTGTGTGCAAAAAGCCTTAAGAACAAACGTGAGGCAGTCACGAGTGGCTGCTAAACGTTGCGGCATCTGTAAAAACTAACTGGAACAAGATTGTAGTTTTAGTACTACTAGTATTAAGTTACTATACGAATTAATACTACTGTCTGAGAGAAAAGTGGTTATTAGTCATGTGAACTAGTTGACTGGTCCGTTGGTTCAGTGGTTCGAAAACCTGTGCGTTGACCGTGTTAATGTCATTACCTACACTAATTAATTTAGGAATACTTACAAGTACACTTAAGAAATAGTTTTATGGGGTAAGTATCATAGAGTTTAAAGATGTATATTTGGCTTAAGTATTTCGAACAAGGCCAATGTACCAAAAGGAAGACTAAGATTAGAAATGCCCTTTTCCAGAGAATATGATATGACGGCAATCATACTGGCAATAAGGCGGTGTTTCAGGAACATTGCCGGTGGAAATCTTTTATAACAAACAGACATAACATTGTATATGTGTAAATATACATATACTGAGTGGTGTGGACATGGCCTCAAACATGTAATGTTCTAGGTCTGTCATAATTACGAATAGCACGGGCTCTCTTATCATCAGCCTGTAGCAGTCCTCGGCTGGACATAATGCCTTTCATAGTTCGGCACTATCGTCCTGTCTATTAACCCTGGAGATTATAGGCATTTTACAGCATGTGACTCAAAAATACAAAATGTTTTTACAATAATATTGTAAATACTAAAATAAGCTTATTTATTTATTTAATAACAATATTTTTACAACATAACAAGTTTACATACGCGATCTAATACTCCGTTCGCTCCAACTAATATCCTTATAAAAGTCTCTGATGCTCGTGCGGTAAAGAGGTACTCCGGAAAGCACGGACGACCTGGCGCCAGTTATCTTCACAGCAATATAGTCACCTTTCACGAATTTTACATCATCATCTTGCTGATCGAAAACCACCTTTATGTACAGTTCGTTCCTACCGTACATCTGTCCAGTTTTCTGTACAGTGCCTTCCACTAGGACGAGGTGAGTGTTCCCTACTTCGGCTTCTTGTAGGATTTGACATTTGCGTCTGTATAGATCAACCATTCTGTTGTGTCGCTCCTTTTTCACGTGTTCGGGCACATCATCCTCGTAACGACGATAGGCTGTGGTTTTCTATGGAAAAATCATTGAAAATCTAACATATCTAGCTACGTGCTGGCATTTTACTCCGGTTTTAAAAGTTTATTGGCAGACATGCACTAAAACTTTCATCCGGTATGTCAACCCACTTCACCTGGCTAGCAACAGCTATTTAAAATGGTGCTGGTTCAAAATTTAAATCGATACATTAGTTTTTGTACTTCCTCCGGTAAAACTAAAAAGATATTCAGAAACCCAGTTTAATTTTACAATAACCGCATTTTCTTTTTAAATATGGCTGGCATATTACTGACTTTTACCGCCAATTTTAAAACCACAATACAATAATTTGAAAATAGTTTTTTAGAACAATATTACTTTTTTCTTTTCAGTAATCGCAACGTTGTTTTTAAAATACTTTCATATTATATTTGCTCAAATGAATAATATGGCGACCAATTTGCTTAAAAAATAGACAGTAACAATAGTATTAAAACCCACCTTTCTCATACTGTAAGGGAAGAGAAAGGCAACATTGTAGTCAACTACTTCCATCAAAGACAATGTTTCTTGAAAATCCTCTTCTGTTTCGCCGCAGAAGCCACAGATCATATCAGTTGATAACCCAACTGGAACAAGAACAGTTTGTTTTCCACTAGGTGCTCCCTGCCTATCGCGTCAGAGATCTGGTGTGCGATGTAATAATAATGCCCATGTTTTTCCTACTTTATTAATTCTCACTTTACAAAATTTCGATTGGTTTCTTATATATAAAGTGGGAGCTTAATTCCTAGTAGTATTATCTGCTTATAATACATAATTGTTTTAAACGCAATTAAACCGAAAGAAAGCAGCACAGCGCAAGTTCTCTAATGTTGCAGATGTCCATAGGCAACAGTGACCATACCATCTTGTGGGCCGTTTCTGACTGTTTACTAAAAAAGATACCTACTTAATGCATTGACTTAAACGAAATCTTTAAGACCGTATTTAAGACTAAAAGACACTATTATAAGATGGTCATTCAGGATCCAAACTAGATACAAATACAAGTCTCAATTAAATTGTCTTCTTCTAAAACCTATCTAGCGAGAGCAACGTAATAAGGAGAGAAAGGATTTTGAAATCAAACAATACCTCTGGGAATCGTGGCTTTTACACGCTCCACAAGCTCCAAATAAGCCTCCCGGGTGTAGCCGCGACGCATGCGCTCCAGGACGGCACTGGAGCCCGACTGCGCGGGCAAATGTAACATCTTACAGATGTTGGGACGCTCCGAGACTATTTGCAACACCTAGAATATAACATACTTTTTTTATTACAATGTGAAAATTATAAAAAGTCCAGAACAATATTGTTATATAAAGCATAATGGACTAGATTTTGACTTGGTCTTGTTAGATACTTAGATTTAGACTTGTTACTGGAAAAATGTATCCATTGAAACTATTTGTGATGCTGAAAAAGGAGCAGTAAATTATCTATACATATAGTAAACCTGTAACTGATCACTGTCTGTACATGGCAAATATATTTAAAAATTCATAATGGCGTGCCTTTATATATGCAAGGGAACCCAAAACAATGTTTTTTCATTTTGTCTGTTTGTCTGTAGGTCTGTAAGTTAGTGCACGCTAATCTCAGAAGCGGCTTATCCGATTTGAATGCAGTTCTCAGGATTATATTGTGGTGGGCTTCACTTAACATTTAGTGTTTTTTTTTCTTTTTAATCGGTTAACAAATAAAGAAGTCATGTCAACTTATTTTTTCAAAACTTACGAAATCTACGCGTACGAAGTCGCGGGCAGAGCTAGTATATACATAAAATCCTTAATAATAATCAAAGTATGTCCGTGTATGCTCCTACCGATACAATTTTTAAGGATTTACAATTATTAATATAATCTGACCTCATCAGGAAAATCTTTAGGGTGTGCAGCAGTGAATCTGATCCTCATATCAGGATCAACTGATGACACCTTGTCCAATAAGTCTGCAAACCTTAAACCACCCTTTTTGCTCTTGTATACTGTTTTAAAACCTAAAAAGGAATGTTATTTACACATCATGGTTTACAAAAGTATCATTTTTCTATTTTAGTACTTACATATGGCTAATAGTTCAAGAAAAGATCTAGAATGCTTTTGTAACAAAATAGATACCATATCATAACAGCACCATCTCTACCTAGTTTGGATCCAGATGGCCAGGTGTGAAGAAGTCCTTATATATTATTATAGCTACAGACAGTGGTTGTAACTTTTAAAACGATTGGTTGTAAAGGTTTACTGGGTTGGAATCCCGGGTCGGGTACTACTAGATATTTTTTATTTAGACTTTCTAGTACAAATTTCTAGTGGTGACTCGGAATCTAGATTTGTACCCAGTGTATATCAACAGTGGAATAGATGTTGAGCTTCAACATCTATTCCATTGTGGCGTGTAAAAGTAACTGATGGAACATGGTAATGCATTACACTGCTCTGTCTACCTCTTCGGGGATTACAGGTGTGTACTTACATTAGTTAAAATAACATTGCTCACCTTTTGCCATTCGAGTATCAACCTTATCTGACATCTGTGAAATATCTCTATAACTGTTAACATTCTGCCCCAGCAGTGTAACTTCTCTTACACCTTGTTCTGCTAGCTGCTGCACCTCTTCAACTATGGACTCCACAGGCCGAGACCGCTCCCGGCCTCTTGTGAAGGGAACTATGCAATATGTACACATGTTGTCGCAGCCACGCATTACTGAACTGTGAAATAAATGCAACTGTAAGAATAATTGAATCTATAACCTTAATATAAATATAACCCCAAAAAATTTTTATTATTAAATCTACATAAACAAATATATAGAGGTCTGCCATTGTGTGCATAACACTCAAAAACTACTGATAGATTTCAATAAACATTTTTTTGTTTTAATTCTTACACTCTTGATCCAAATTTTTTTTAAATATTGCAGTTTCCAATTAATAGTTTTAAGAAACTACCATTTTTAGAGATTTTTTTAATTAGCAAAGTATATTTTTGCCCCTTAATATTTTTTGTTTTCGTTTCTGTCATGTCTGTCGTGTCTGTTCATAACATATATTGTTAAAATCATTAAAAACAGATTAAGTTGTCATCAAGCACTTTATAAAGTAACTTGAAATAAGTTTAAATTTCGACATTTTAGAACTTCACAAAAATACTTAGTCTTGCCATAAACATTGTTACAAAGAAAAACAACATTTTTTTATTGTACATAACATTTATTACTATTACTGTGTGTTAGCTTAATACATTAATATAAAATCAATAAAAATATATAAAGCTTGTTCGAAGTAGCCTCCATTGGCTACAATACAGTCCTTTAAACGTTGAGGCCAGTTATCAATAATACACACTCAAGCACACACTTTCTTTGGGAAAATTCTTCACTGTCAATTGTATGGATTGCTTTAGGGACTCCAAATTATCATGGCATTTAGAGCAAGCCTTACTCTCTAAATCTGACCATAAATCATAATCCAGTGGATTAAGATGAGGACTAGATGACGGCCAGTCTTCAGCTCGGATGAAGTCCGGAACGTTCATTTCTAACCAAGATTGGGTGAATCGAGCTTTATGACCCGGCGCCGAATCTTGCTGAAAGGACCATTCTTGGTCATTGAACATGGTGTATTTCAGGGGCTTAACTCTATACCTTCTTAAGAATGGTATTTTGATACACTTGTGCCAATGTTTTGATACCTTTCTCACAATAATATGGCTCAGTCACTCCTTCATAGCTAACACCCCACCAAACCGTCACTAAAGTCTGATAATGCCTATGTTGTACTCTGTTGATTAATTGGGAAGCTTCTTTAGAGCTTTCAACATAAATACGGTCATTTTGTTTGCAAAATATTGCTCAAATGTAAAAATTTTCTCATTCGTAAAATTACTTGTTTTGATTTTGCCATCCTATTATTTTTTAAATTATCAGTTAAGAATGACCAGTGCGTCTCTTATAGGCCACAAGTCCTAAGTCATCTTTTAAAATACGCGACATGGTTCTTAGTGCTATCTTCATCTCTCGAGATAAAATCTATTGCTTTCGGACAGGATTTCTTCGAATTCTTTCTCGTACTGCTTTGATCGCCTTTTTCGTACGAACATTACGTGGACGGCCAGATCTTTTTCTGTCACAAACAGAGGGGGTTTCATTGTACCTATCAATAGCCCAGTACACAAATATTTGACTAACACTAAGCATATGAAACATTTTAAAAATTGTATTTAGCTCCGAATCTCCTTCATGTTATTGCAATCACAGCGATTCGGTTCTCTTTATCACTCCATCTTAATATCACAAAATATTTTACAATAAATTGGCGCGAAAATAAGAAAACACAATGAACAACTGTATAAAAGTGACAGATTTCAAATTCAAAAGTAATATTTTAATTATTTTTAATTGTAACAGTATTTATGGCCAGAGAAGTATAATATAATTGACACTCACATGAAAGCTGATATGCTATCCTGATTCAGTCTGACTGGCACTACATCTGCATATGTCTCATCCAGTGACAAGAGAACATTCACAGCAGTCTGACCATTGTTAGTGAGAGCTAAGAGCCGTGGTAAGTCTCTATAGCTGTCGGGACCGGCCACTGCATATACAAGCATTTTTGAAATAAATATCCTTAGCATAGATTATGAGTCTGAAATCTCTAACAACCAAATATCCAAGAAAAATAAATTTGTTAAGATAACATCATCATAGCACTTTTCAAGCAGAAGCTATGTTAAAATATTGATGAAAGTAAAACAATCATAAGGTACAGTAAAAGCTCCTTATTCGCGGGCGATACGTTCCATAAATATGCCGCGAATACAGAAACCGCGAATATAGAATCGTAATTAGTATAGAATCATAGGGGATATGTTCCAAGGTTCCAAAAAAAGCAATATCATTGTAAAATAAAGTGAATTTATT
>DWJK01006906.1:0-10189 GCA_018248815.1 Croniades pieria auraria
GTTATTGGGCCCACGCCCTGTTGGAAATTCATTACAGTGAAATGTCCCCGGGGTAAAAAGTAGCCAGTTATGTTCGAGGCGCATGCATCGTCTCCACCGTGTTGTTCTCCGTTATGTTCACCGTCTCCATCGTCTCCACCGTGTTGTTCTCCGTTATGTTCACCGTCTCCATCGTCTCCATCGTGTTGTTTTAAATTTGTACGTTAAACGATTATAGCCAAATTTTGCACATCTATTTATGTATTTTTTTATTAATTTAGTCTTTGTTTTTAATATAACGCTAATGGAATTTATACCAGTCGATCCAGGTTGATGGTGAGATGTTGTAGGCATAACAAAGTCTGTGGCCAAATCATAAGTCACCAATAGTTGAACGTACTGAAATGAAGGTGATAAAAATACATATGTATATGTTTTATAATTAAATATACTGCTAATATATGCATGTCTATGTTGACAATATTGAGTACCTTTTCGTTTTACATATCCAGATTCACATTTCTTATTTTTTTTTTCACATTAAGTTGTGCTATAGAACTATTAGCGATGTCATGATATCTCGCTTGCGTTCTCACTTATACTCGTATCTCTACATATATTATTTTGGTCAGGACTTAAAAATATCGAAGAATGTGTGGTACTTCTGTATCGTGTTTCATTTACACAATAAACGAAAACATTTTACGTTGTTCTTCTTTTTTTAAAACGTAGGACTGGAAAAAGGAACATTTGGAACTAGGAAAATTTTTAATTCCAACTAGGTACCAGATTTGGTTCATTTAGAAAAAGTTAGAGACAGACACTTTAATTAGGGACACGGTAATTTTAAAGAGAAAAGTTTTAAGTATAATTAAAACATATCAGAAGCATAAATAATATTTTCGTTTATACGGAGGAACGTATAAAACTGTCCGGCCGATAACTTTGTGAGTTCGTTTTCATAAGTTCCCCCGTGGTGCCGCGCTCCCTCCTTAATTAATTAAAGGTAAATGAAACGGACATTCCCCCTGTTATTTTTTGTGATGTTGTATCATCCTTTTCACTTCCTTAGCGAAATGCCGCTTCGTTTTTAAATGTGAATGTACTGATTCTCTTAATTAATGTTCTTACCGTACTGCATGTACGAATATGTGATGAATGCAGAGGAGGCATGTCAGTCCTGTAAGCGTAGAGATATTCGGTACTCGGTGTTTTCAATTTGTCATCCATAACATCGATTCTCTTTTTGCTTTGTTCATATGTAACGGGGCGGGGATGGTTATAAACTAAGTCCGGTGGGACCATAATCTGGCAGAAAATTCATGTAGTTCATGTAAAAGGAACAAAATTACATTTAATATAAGTTACATGAATATAAATCTATTGACAAAATTTCCAATTAAAAGTATGTTAACAAAAATGTGAAAGACGCAAAAATGTGCAACTGAAGAATGAAAAAAAGTAGCCAAATAAAGGAGTTATGTAATAACTGAAGATGTACATAAACGCATTTGTCCTTTACATGAGTCTCACGCGAACGATAAACATTTAACGGCTAAGGGAATATATTGACATGGGAATTCAAGCAGTTTTTAATTCAGGTAGGAGTAGGGTTAATAACGAAATCCGAAACTATACCAAGAAGCCGGAAATAGTTTCCGACGCGGGGTAAAATTAACACCCGATGCGATAACAACCTCGTTTGTCGGGATCCGAGACACCGATCATAATTTTGTAAGTCACGCACGTTTGCAGGTCAAGAGTGTTTTCACACTAAGTGTGGATTGTGTTGTTGGGAAAAATCATAGAACAAATATAACACTACAAGTGTTGTTTTTCCTTCAGATCTGTGGTCTTAAGTACCTGATGTTAAAAAATTATGCACCTGGAATAAAGAAGATTAATAGACAGTCTCGTTGCTCGAGTGGCTACAAGTGCGAATACTGCGTTCAAATCCCGGGTCGGGTACTATTGAATTTTTCTAATTTAGAATTTCTAGTAGTGACTGGGAGTCTGGATCTGTGCATGGTTTATGGCAATAGGCTTACCACCTATTCCATGGCACGTAAACGTAACTGGTGAATCGTGGGAGAGTACTATACTCCTTTCTCTACCCCTTCGGGGATTACAAGCGTGATGTTACGTGACAAACTTTCGTTTGATTCGTTTCAGGAGTTCTGTAAGATGCTCCACTTAAGGAAAATGCTAATTGAAGTTTTATATAAATCTCCTTGTATTTTTAAACTCCATTTCCGTTACTAATTTGTACCGTTAAATGTTGTATTTTACCATAAATGTCACCATTGAATGTCTTCTTTTTCAACAGGCTTTGGCTGGTAGCACATTTTTTTTAATTGAGTAGTTATTAATCACGATTACATGGTATAATTGTTATGTTGGATTGGAAAGCCTTTATTGGAAAAAACATATGTTTCCTTTCATTTTTATTAATGTTTACCAAAGTTTTTAATAAATGACCAATTTCTTGGAAAATAATAACCCTCAACCCTAACGTTTAGTCTGAACACGTCCTAATTCTTAATGACATAATAACTCCGCTTTCCACTACCGTTTTAAATGCACATTCCTAAGCAATTATATTTTATTATAAGGGCATGACCGCTGGTGATACGCGATGTGTACGGTTCCGTTAAACGAAGCAGGAGAAATTAATGAAGTACGCAATTCCTGCGAAGAATTTCCGAGTTGGTTACGATTAGCCTTACTAATAATAATAGTTTCCTTAAGAAAATTGTTTATGACACGCTAAATATAAACTACAATGGAAAAGGCGGTGAGCCTATTGCCATACACCGGGCACACGTCCAGACTCCGATGGGACTTACGTAATTGGTGAAACGTGGGGGTGTACTATACTCCTCTGCCTAGCCCTTCGGGGATTACGAGCGTGATGTTACGTTAAATTTAAACTATGGAAAATTGTACATGTTTTTGTAATACAATTTTGTGTTTCTCATCCTTTATTTAAATGTTGCCCGTAAATGACCACGTGCTAGGTATTATTTAGATAACTTTAATTAACATATTTTCTGTACCAGTAATATGCGCTCGAGAAAATATTATAATATGCTTCTGGCTTCACGTTTGGGAGATGAGAACTGTGAAATACAGAATGACATGAAAGCTGCAAATATGTTTCCATAGAAATTGTAAAATAAAATGATAACCCGATAAGTACCTCCTATCATAATAGCCCTTAAAACCATGCAATAATAACATAATACTCAGCTAAGGTCCCGTAAATTATCCCCCAAACGGTGTCCGGCTTTTCTCCTGTGTCCCTGTCCTTTGTCGAAGGTACAATAAAATTTTATCCCGGATACCTATTCGCAGTTACCTTTTATTATAATGTTGCAGATGCTATCCGTACTTCTGAGTTGCCTATTGTTGGTCCGCATAATGGACCCAACCTTTTTATTCCGCTCGAGATTTTGCAGCCTTCAACGGCAGGGCTACGTCCTTACGAAACCGCCACAAGCGGTTATAGATCTTGTCGCTGAGTAATACAGACTATATTGCCTTAATAGATACTCAGCGCGTGATGCGCACTAACGTTGCTTACAGTACGTTATGACGCGTTAAGAATCGTTTTCGTATTGCGATTATTCTCAAATTTTCCGATCACGACGCAATGGATTGGACTCAATGATTTTGTGTCGTTTTCCTTAGGGTTACATTATTTATATGGATATCTGTAGAAATTATATTTAAAGTGCGTAACTACATACAAGCAGGATACACTGTATCATTGTCATTTGCATATATCTTTCGTAATCGTGCAGATATAATGTAAGTATACATTAAAATACATAATTTACAAAATTTTGACTAAATATGTGTTCACATTTCGTACCTCCATCATATAAAGTATCCAACGTTGCTTCCAAGGATCCTATACTAAATCAAGTATCCTATATAAATTATATAGTAACACTTGTCACTTACAAAGTATCCAAAATGTTTCTTATAGGTATCCCATCTCACTTATAATTTATTCTATGTCAACGAATATGTAGAAACACTTCTACCCCGATACGGTAGCAGATCGGAAGCGATGTGTGAAATATACCAAGCTAAACGATGGGTGACTGCTAACAATAGGTTTCCACTACCGTTTCTGTGCTTCAGAGGGCTTGTAAATCAATCAGTCCCAGCTGTAATCATCACGTTCCAGTACCTAAAGCTCATCAGAGGCCTTCGCTGATGGAATACAGTGGAGCATGATCCAGGCTAACCGCATTTAGGGAAGTGATCCACGCCCAGCAGACATCGTAAAGTGATTCCAGCCTACAATATTTTCCGTCTCTGAAACTATCGTGATATAAGAAGCCACATCGTTCGGCTTTAAAGTTTTTGCATTTAGAATAACCGAATGACAAATACGCATTTTAGATTTATATTATTAATAAATAATTTATAAATCACCGCATAGTAAGAGTAAAGAAATTTTCGAGGAGTTAATTAACTTTTTTCTTAAACAAATTCGGAATGTTTAACCATACCACAGCGAAGCCTTAAAGATAAATATAAAAGAAAACGGCTTCAGTAATTTAAGAAGTAATCTTTTAGGTGAATCCTTTGCGTAGAAAACCGCGGCCTGTTTTATTTTTAGTACAAAACTTAAAAGGTTGGTGGATGTATCAATCAATTATAAAAGCTGACGCCTCGAGCGATATACGCTGGCAGATAGACCGCACCCCTGCTTACGTTGCTACGGTTCAAGTCATGAAATAAGAGCGTTTTTACGGTAAGCGGAAATCATTATGCAATCCAAATAATTTCAACGCAATTACTAGTTTTAGTAGTTTCCAATAGTTTAGTTAAGCTTTTAACGATAAAAAAAAATATTGTTAAAGATTTTCTTTTTCTTATATTTTATCTTATTATTTATTTTCTTCTCTTTATGGATTACTTATATTTATTTATTTTGTTAGTTCCCATAGGTGTTGGAAAAGACTATAATCTTCCTCTGGTTACCGTCCTGGAAAATGACTAATATTCATTAAAGTCACCATGCGCAAATATTAAAACTACTTTTGATACGGTCATTTTTTTCTTATTATTTAGCTATATTGTATTACCGAAAATAAAAATAACGGTTCGCTAATAACTTGTACCATACCAACATCTATTGCTCACAGCCCTAATCAATACCTATCGGCTGTTATTTGCCGACATGACGTTTTTATTAAATAAACGTCAAGAATACCGGACATATCTACGATTGGACGTGTTCGTAAGTGAAGAGGGGTATTAAATGGACGGACAGACAAACAATATTAAGCTACAAGGGAACAAATTTTTCTGTATGTATCCAGTAACTGTATTGTAACTAAAGGAGGAAACAATTCTAACTACAGAAAAGTCACTCAACATATTCTCTTACTATATGTATTTTATAGTGGGCATTAAAGTTATTTACAAGTCTTTCATACGCAGACATAAATTGAAAAACAACGACACATCAAGGTATCACCTGATATAATAATAATAATAATAATAATGATATAATGTATGAGAAATAAATATACGTTTGGATTATTCTATAGATACGCTGATAGTGGAACAGAACACCGAAAACATAAACATGGAAATGGGCACAGCGGTGATGCTTACGAAAACATTTCTTGAGATCGGTTATCACTAATAACGAGAATGCCGATAAAAGCCAAGCGCATAGATACTATAGATAACCATATACCTGGCCATACACCAACTACAAAAATAAAAAATAAAATATTTCACTAATCACATGTAAATCTCAATAAACAGACTGGAAATTATATCGTTATTACAAACAAATAAATCTATATATCCCTGTTATAGTGGATTTCAATTAAACATGTGTGTCAGATAAGCTTATTCCCATGGATTGTATGTACCTCCAATTAAGTCGTCGGAACCTGCGTCACCATCCAATTTATCAAACTAGGTTAATCCAGGATATAAATCTTACATTCATAGCGAAATAATATACGCGGCTTCCCTTGTCATTTACCAATATTATTGTAATAGATAATGAAAGGCCTCCATCGACTTCAGCAATAGAACGGAAGTAATTTGAGAAACAATACTAATAATATATCAGAAAACCAGTATCACATGCTCATCTTATCTGAATATGTGTTGTAAACAGCTAGCATATACGATATGTGCAAATTTCCAGCTGCATACACATAATTTACACTGAAATGCTGGAAAAATACACTTTATAATAACCATGATGACCCAAAAATACCTTCTGGGTGTTAATTAAAGTCACGAATAATTAAAGATTCACGCCTTCGTTCACCTTTACCAGCAGTCTCTGGGACTGGTTGAATATTGGAGGACGTAATACCCTTAAAAAACCATACAGGAAACTAAATGTAACCATAGAAGTAGGTGAAGGGAACCATACAGGGAGCTATCATTTCCCCTAAACTTATATATTTGAAATTAATACAGTTCTTTTACAGCCAATTCTCAAAATTAATTCGAACAACTAAAAACAGTTGTAATTAATTATACACTAAGTTTTTCCACTAACAGTAACGCTAAGGAAAGTAAAAAGGACATCGAGAAATCGGAGGCGTCTTAAAAGAATGGCAGGTCGAAAGTACTTTGAAAAGGTGAATAATTACGACGACGTTATTTAAAGTAAAAATCGTTAGATAATAACATGTATGTATGAACGTAATAAAAAATGATGTATTAAAAAGTAAATATACATTTGCAATAGTAAAAAACCTGTGTCGCAGTAAGTACATTGGATCATATACACAAGCGAATTTAAATACCGCCACGTTGTTAGATCGATCGTAGCGAAGCTGAAACGTATCGGAATATTCGATATTCGCTCGGTTCCAACAATATTCACAATATTCATAATATTCAATATCGCCGGCGGTTAAATGTAATGTAATTTTTATTTTCCGGAAGCCTTTTCGCCGATCGTGCAGCTATGCATGAGTTGCAGTTAGCTATCAAATTTTATTTCCCTGTTTTGTTACACGGTTTTTACATTCAGAGTTTTATTTAAATTGCACGGAATATCTTTATTGTATTAAATAAATGTATATAGAGAAAGGAACTCGCAACACTATGGCCATAACATTTTCTGACGTTAAGCATCAATGTTCGTTTCATTGTGATCTGAATTAAAGGTACCGTGCGAGATAAACTTCGACTTGCTAGTATCTATGTACGACTCCTTTATCTGTATACATATATGTATGTGGAACTGACTTCGAATTGTAGGACTGTAGAAAGGACTCCTAAGGTAGTAGACCTAAGGTAGTAAGGTAGTAGAGTAGGTAGACATAGTAATACATAAATAAATTACCAATAATTGTTAAAAAGATAAAATTTGAAATACTGTAGACAAAATGTTCAAAACAGCTATTTAAAATAATTTAATTGTACTGCATTAGGTTTTATTTAAAAAACCAATTTCTTAAATTCTTAGGTCAGTTATTTAAGTTAAAAAACCGTTAAACATGAAGCAATCGACCAACAAAATACACTTGGCCAAGAATACAGTTTATAAGAAAGAAAAAATAAAATAAAACTGCGACAGTAATGTATACAAATGGCAGTGAAACTTTTAACATCAAAGAGATAACTTCATCTGCATGGCTTTAACCCCGACAGCTATTGTACGTCTGAACTGAGCATAAAAGTAAAAAGTAAAGTAACAGCCTATTATAGCTCCGAGCAAATATTTCCTTGCAAAAGGGCTTTTGTTATGCAAGTGCAATTTTATGTGAGATTTTTTAAAATTTTGTTATAAATGAGAGTTCATTCGCTCATTAGCCGCGATTGGCTCACATGCTGTTATTTAATCTGAAATGAGTACTTGTTAAATTAGAAATATATATTAATAGAGGTAAATCATTTGAGTTTATATTAACGCGTTGTAACATCAAATAATGGATTATGAAACGTTCCACCACGCCTGCAATCCCCGAAGGGGTAGGCTGAGGAGTATGGTACACTCCCACGTTTCACCAGTTACGTTCACTTCCCATGGAAAAGGTGAAACTTCCCATTGTGAAACTATTGCCATACACCCAGCACTATTCCAGAGTCCGAGTCACTATTAGAAATTCTAAAGTAGAAAAATCTAATAGTACCCGAACCGGGATTTGAACCCAGGACCTCCCGATCAGCAGTCGCACTTGCTACCAGTCAATCAACGAGGCAGTCAATAATAGATTATATTTCAAATTATTCGGTACAAGTTTTAAGTGAATGAAAAAACTAAATAATCGCATAGGTTGCTCATACTTTTAGCTTCTATATTTAATTATTGAAATCGACCTCGTTGATTGTATTTTTAAGATACAATGAATAAAATAAGAAAAATAAAATTTTCACTTGTTTTTAGATAAATATGTGTCAGGTAACTTTAGCTATGTATTAAGTTTATTAACACAACTTTGTAAACTCCAAAAAATCTCTGTTATACGACTAACACTCGAATATTAACAAAAACGATACTTTTGACGTGCAATATGTTATCATATAATTATTCTCATCTGATTAAAGGTTTCTAATGCAATTTTTTACCAATATTCTTGTAGTCGAAGCTTAACAGCCTTGAGCGACCAATTTTACTAACTGTTAATCTTTCCGTAAGCCGGCGACCGCGCCCATCCTGTCGGAATGGACGGGGCGCGGTTCGAATCCGACGATGCACTTCGAACTGAACACGCGATTGGGGAAAGTCGATTTGGGTAATTTAGTTAGAATTAGGCCAAACAGCGGTACAATTTGCAAAGAGTTTTTATGTACTGAATTCAAAAAACCAGCGAATGTTTTTTATAGATGTATGGATGTATAATGAATATACGTAAGTATGTATATTCAATCTGCATTGCGGTTAAAATAGAAATTTAACAGTCAATATACGTGGGATATAATAGCTTAAGCAGATAATGACATGATCTCGGAGCAAACAAACGTGTTATTCAATATACATATAGCAATGCTTAGATGGCTCGGGGCTCGCAAAGAATGAGGGCGCATACCGTCATACCACCATACCGCTATAACGCCGTAACGCATTCTCTCGCATATTATTAATAATTTCTCGAGATATTGCCGGATTGTTGACGTCATATGCAAATTAAAACGTTGTAGGGGTAGCTTTGAGGTTGGGAATATTGTCAATGTTAGATAGGATGGGATTGTATAATATTCACGGTATATTTTATATCTTTATGCATAAACATAATGTAACCTCATGCCTGTATTTGCCTGAAAGGGTAGGCAGAAGAGTGTAACGCTCTATTATATATATATATATGTATAAATATATATATATATATATAATATAAGTATATCTACATATACATACACTTGTATATTTTGTAAAACGGCCCAAGAACAGTTCCCTGTGGAACACCTGAACGGTTCTAAGGAGTTGTTTATACGTACTTGGAAGTAGTGTACTTAGGTGCTGTTTATTCCCTTTTACGGTTTTATGAGTGAGAGATATGTAACAAGGTGCAAATTGATGGAGACCTCAAGCGCCGTCTATTTGCATGAAGCGTCATTAAAAATTCCATTCGCTTGGAGCGACCGCTGAGTTACCTGTTTTTAATTTTGGGCTTAAACTTCATAATCTCTGCGGTCTACTTTCGCAGGATATGCATTTCAAAGGGATGTCCTTTTAGTTCCGTAGTTCATAAGGGCTCGATTTTACGAAGCGTTTTCTTGATTATCTTAAATAAAATTGTTTTTTTCTAGTAAATCCAAAAATCTAGATGTTTAATAAAACTAAAAAATTTGCAAAAATGTCTGATATTGGACGGTACTGATGGTACTATTCAGTTTAGACAGTACAAGTTGTTAATAAGACTATTAGTAGGTTAGAATTAATCTATAATAGGACTAAAGGAATGGGACTGATGGGCGCAGTTAGCATTAGTATCGTCTTACCCGTCCTATTCAAAGTTGATAACATATACATACATACGTACGTTGTCACCATTGAAAACTAAGGTGATTCCCGCTAGTATACAGCCATTCTAGAATGGGTCAAGCCTCTAGCAGATCGAGGACCATATCTTTTGGATCGAAATACAAATTGTTACAGGGTAAAAAATGATTTTTTCCATGATGCATTCACGGTGAAGGAAAACATCGTGAGGAAACCTGCATGCCTTAGAATTAAAAAAAAAAAAAAAAATGTTTCTAAGGTGTG
>DWJK01006907.1:0-10189 GCA_018248815.1 Croniades pieria auraria
CTGCATCGAGGAGTGAGACAAGGGGACGTTATTTCCCCCAAATTGTTCACTAATGCCCTGGAGGATATGTTCAAGACACTACACTGGAAAGGACGCATAAACGTGAACGGCGAATATCTCTAACTCCTAAGGTTCGCGGACGATATCGTTATCGTAGCTGAAACCGCGCAAGACTTGCAATATATGCTGAACAGCCTGGCGGATTCTTCTGCTCGCATCGGTCTCCGGATGGATTTGGGCAAAACCAAAGTAATATCATCTCAAACATGTCATCCCGGAATCGATTTCTATTAATGGGGTTCCTCTCGAGGTTGTTCAGAAGTATATCTGTCTCGGGAAAATTTGCAGTTGGGTAGAAACAACTTTGAGAGGGGGCCTTGCAGAAGAATACAGCTTGACTGGGCAGCGTATACGAAACTTCTTCGAGTCTTTTGGTCACCCACACCGCAAAGTTTGAAGACGAAAGTCTTCAATGAGTGCGTCCTACCTGTTATGACATACGGAGCCGAGACGTGGACTAACGGTGCGACTGGTCCACTTTAAGGTCGCTCAGCGAACTATGGAGAGGGCTATGTTCGGTGTCTCTCTAAAGGATCGAATCCTGAATGAGACGATCCGACAGAGAACCTAAGTTATCGACATAGGCCAAAGGATTAGCAAGCTAAAGTGGCAGTGGGCTGATTACATCTGTCACAGAACCGATAGCCACTGTAGCAGACGTGTTCTGGAGTGGAGACCGCGACTTGGCGAACGTAGTGTGGGATGCCCTCCAGCTAGGTGGAGTGACGATATACGCAAAGTGATCGGCATTGGTTGGATCCGAAGAGCTGAAGGTCGAGCTCAGTGGTGTGCCATTAGAGAGGTGTATGTCTGGCAGTAGAGGGGAGTAGGCTGATGATGATGATGACTTGATTACACTAAAATGTTTTTTAAATAGCGCTAATGTGTTTATCATAAGATAATTCAGTTTAGTTATCCATCGCTCAAAGTATCCCGTGGGGCGAAAAGTGCCATAGAAACGAAGGGCGGGTAGAATGAAAAGATAGAAAAAAAACATAATCCGGTCATCCCTCAATGTCGTCCCGTTTTACATAAAAACGGTTCCCGGTTTTATTTTATTATCAACTCAGCAACTCGTGTAGTGTGGCCGGTCTAATTATTTAAACCGGAAGCTTATATCGTATCAGTCTCAAACATACATACTTTACTATCTCAACCATTCCCAATCGATCTCAAAGCATTTATTGTTAACAAGTTATTATTTTTTGCTATATCCAATAGTAAATTTAATACACGACGTATTAAGTTATAGCCTTTGGACGTCCATTTGTGGAAATAGACCTCCTTAGGCTGCTGGTGTATTAAGTTTAGATGTGGTATGATTGAGAAAAAATTTAACCAACGAGCATTTATGACATTAGTATTCATCGTAAACACGACAGAAAGAAACCAGAATCATAAGCAATAGAAGTCCGCTATAACACAACTATTGATCTGCAAAAACATGAAGAACCCACCATCAAAAATAATAGACTATTTTAATAACTGCTTGCTCATCTTAATACCCTAAGTAATGTGTACGTTAAAAATTTAAACAGTCAAGATTCTAACCTAAGTAGTAGATTTAAGCTCGTTGCACAGAAAAACAGTTGTTTTAAAAGAAAACTTCGCGAAGCTTCTAGAGGAACGCTTATTCCACGCTCGAATGTAATTAAACGTAGTGATGTGATCCCATTATAATGTTTTGCCATTAAATCAAAGCGGTTTCTTTTATAAAATGTTAAAAATTTACATTAAATTAACATTTTTATCAAACAATGTAGCACTTTTAACAGAAAAATATTAATAACTATGCTAACAAACGAGACAAAATCTCAAAATAAGCAGAGTATGTATTGTGGTAACCGTACAATATTTATAACCAGACTAAACAAACGCAACAAGTAATGGTGCTCATTACGCAAATACGTTGCCTAAACGGAATTGAAATCTACAACCTCCGGCTTCGTTGTCGGAGTCACTAGTCACTGGACCAATAGATCAGTAAATCGCTATATTTACAGAACGATGTGTTTCTAACCACGACGTTTAAATATGAGTTGGCAGATTCAACGCGTTGTACATAGCAACTACAAGATACCTCACAATCCATCCAATCGATGAGATGATTTTAATTTCCAAGCGATCGTATCGACTAAAGAGAATACTAAAATAGTGACAAATCATTATGTCAAATATATCGTAAAAAAAATGGACATCGATATCGACAAAAATGTTGCCCCAGCAATTACCTAGCCATCTGTAAAACCTAAACAAGGCACACTGTTTACATTCACCGGCGTTCCTCGGTAAACTTCTTGCGATAATTTTAATAGACAACTTTTGTGCTCCGGTGATTCTTGTAACTTTCTTTTATCCTTTCTTTTATCCTTTCTTTTCTTTTACTTACTTTGCTATTGTGCCACTATGTATAACAGAAGGTACTGATATATTAAATTTTAGTTCTTTTTATACGTTAACTATATAATCTGCTGATAAACATATATATACATATACATAAATAAAGTTTTTTCTCTAGATAAAAGTATAGATAATTTTACATCAGACTATATTAATTATATTTTAGGCTATAATCATAGTATATGAGCATATGTTCTAAACGAGAGAAAAGACGAGTCATCTGATGATTGGTGTTTCGCTGAGTTTACTCTGGGAGCTAGGAAGTCGAACTAGGATGGTCTCCCATGGCCTTATATGTACTTTGCTTCAAGCGAGGCCAAGCATATCCACATAGACCGCGCCCCTTCGCGCGGCAAATTCCTCCCGAGGCATGTGGCTCTATGTGCACTCGCCTGTTGGCATGTTGGATTGCTCTAATTCTCATAATTATTGACTTTCACTATTGTGAAACCCATAACTTGTATAGTAAAAATTACTCGTCAATATTGACCAGCAGATAGCAAGGTTAAATCAGAATATGCCAAAAAAAATAACTACGCAGTTAAATAAATATCCGTGCGGTTATACAGATAATGACAAGCTATTGAAACATAATCGTATTAACACGTAATTAGTTATCTGTAGCCACTCTTGGTGGTGCTTCACATATTGTTGTTAGTCACATATTAATACTTACATTATTTTGGGTCACGATTTTCTAAATCCTAGAAGATGCATTGTAGAAAAAAAAAGATGGCTCATATCCAACACGTCAATAGCTTCACTGACATGTTCACACTATACTACATATTAGTTCGAGAAATAGCTGGTCCATCAAAACAATACACCTCCGGACCTGTTTCTGTAGGCACGCAAATGTTAAGTTCACACATCTTCCCCTTTCATTTTATTCTCACCCCGAACACACAAGAACCCCCCGTTCTCCATACATACGTGATCTCATATGAGAGCCTTCGAGGCGTCCTCGTGACAGAATGAAAAATTGCATCACGTGACCTAATTCCCATCGCCCATTAGCGCTGCAGATGTAAGCTAAATTGATGTGGCTCCGAATCAAGTTTTTTTGGCTTGGTCACATTTGGTAAAAAGAAAGCCACAAAGCTCTGTGCCATTTTACAATCTATAAGACATTCGTTCGCTCAAGCTTTGTGGCAGCACTATTTTTTTGTATTTCATGTCAAAATTTCGTATTTTATTTCTATATCATTCGTTTACTTAACAGTTTTACATCTTATCTATGTATTACACTAACAAGATTCTGCGGTTTATTCTGTCACACTCGCGTATAGAAATATCTGACAACAGCAGAAACGATCTATCTTTGAAAAGGTCTTTCAGGGTTTTGTTTCTTATCCAATGATATACTCGTATGTTTGGAGAAATAAAAACATTCTGAATATCCGGTAATCGTTTAAGAACTAACGATTACAGCTAATACCGAATAAGTGTGCTGTAGACAATCCTGCAAAGCCTCTGTTATAAATTAACGAATGTAACTCGGCGATAATCCATATCCTTTCACTGAAATATTTATAAAAGCGCTCCACTAGCAGCCACGTGTTCAAAGGTCTGACCGCACTTAGTATTCAGCCGCCCTGGATTACGTATATTTCATAGTCAATATGATTTTATTAAAATAAAGCTGCCTTTTATTTTCTCATTGTTTTTTGCACAATAAAGACCCAGAACAAAATCTTTGGAAGAGACGATAATTCTCACCTTTTTAAATGACATGATAGCGGCAATAAACTGATATACGTGTAGTCACATCTAGCTCCAGTAGCTCCGTTCAGCCCTTGTGTACGTGAAATTGAATTTCCTTGCAGGCTAACTTTAATTAAGGATCGCGCGCAACGTGTCATAGATTGATATTCTTACTCTCGTATTGAAACACCTACCCGTTTTGTATCCTCTGGCATTTTTCGACTCCTAACAGAATTAAAATGCTAATGAAGTTGAAAAGAAACTTACATTCCATCGCTTTTTACGGAATATACACTTTGAGAAAATTTACATTTAGCATATATTTCGATATGTTGAAAAGGTTTTTTGTTGCATAAATAATGATAAAATATATTAAAAGAACATGTATATTTCTGAAATGATAAATGAATTTCTATTCGTTACATTGCACAAAACATGTTATATAGCATTTCTGCACAATTATAAAGTTAAATATAAAATATTAATGCAGTAACATATACAAATAAAAAAGTTAACTACAAGTAACTTTGTAATGAAGACTGAATAAAAACAAATGAATACGCCACTGGAAGCACCAAAATGTGAACAGAGCATTAAGCAATGTGTCACAATATATGGCTCGAACAGTCGAGCGGCACAGATAAAAAACATGACATTATTACCTTCCGTAGCGAGTGGTTTTATCAATGCATCACCAGATATCAATTTTTAAATCCGTTAACTTTTTGAAGGAAAACGGGAAAACTATTAAAGGCTAGCATAAGGAGTACTAGACATTATTGCTGTTCTTCTGTTTCTGAGAAGAAACTCGTGACCAGGAGTGTTAGAAAAACGAAAATTCTTATTGTCGATGATAATGATGTTAGTGATGTCACCCTTAACATCACATCAATTCAACCAATACTGGATTTATTATTTAAACATCTGCTCTTTAGCAAGTTGCCATCAAAAATGTATCAAGGGGTTGGTTTAAAGCATTTAAACCGAGCGTCGGCCTAAAACGTAATTAAAAACGAAATTAATTAAAGAGATAGCGCGAGCAGAGAAAGTACCTCATTAAACATTAACCACTTGTGTACGGTTTGCAAAAAAGCCTTTTCACTTTTATTCAAAATGTTTTTTTTTATTCTGATGTTAGTTTTACTCTCTTGGAAATTTTATTAACTGGATACTGAGTGAACATTGAAGGCCACTTGGAAAATGTTCTGTTCAAATTCTGGGCAATAGCGGTTCATCGTAAATGTTTTAAAACCAAAGTACGGTTTTAAAACCGAATAAGTTTAAGTTAGTTTTGCAAGACACTATCGGGTGTTTAACTATTAAGTAACGCCACGTGTGTTTCATTTGGCCCACTGAGTATACATTTTTCGTTAAATTATAACAAACGTTGACTGCCTCGTTGGTTAAGTGGTTACAAGCGTGATTGTTGATCAACAGGTCCTGGGTTCAAATCCCTTGTCGGGTACTATTGGATTGTTCTAACTTGAATTTTCTAACTTGAAATTTCTATTAGTGGCTAGGAGTCTGAATCTGTGCCCGGCGTATGGCAATAGGCTCTCCATCTATTCTACTATTTCCACCAAACATTACAAAAGAAATAAGTGCCAAGACAGAACTACATTAACCCAGTCCTAGATAAAACGTTCTACCAGCACATGTTTGATGACAGGCAAACTGCAGTAGCATATTATTTTGCCACCATCAATCTCAAAAACAAAAACTGCGAACGAAATTAACTTTATTTATTAAGACGGTATTTCAAAATATTGATTTTTAAGAATACAATTAAGCAGCAAACTTTATGCACAATGTATTGCTTTATAGCTATAGCTGTACCAGGGGTACCAAACCCTTTGAGCCCGTCTCATCATTATCATCATCAACAGCCTGATCTCGTCCACTGCTGGACATAGGCCTCTCCAATGGCATGCCATTGAGCTCAATTTTCAGCTCTTCGCATCCGACCACTGCCACCCACTTTGCGTATATCGTCACTCCACCTAGCTGGAGGGCGTCCCACGCTACGTTTGCCAAGTCGCGGTTTCCACTCCAGAACACGTCTGCTCCAGCGGCTATCGGTTCTGCGACAGGTGTGACCAGCCCACTGCCACTGCAGGTTGCTAATCCTTTGCGCTATGTCGAAAACTTTGGTTCTCTGTCGGATCGCCTCATGTATATGTTTCACTGGAACTTTTAAAATAACAGAAATGTTTTAATCAAATGAATCGTTCTTAATTTTTCACGTTTATTATTCACATATAACATCGTTTTTTTTTTTAATACTCATATAGAAACGACAGCGATATCTAATGTATTGTAAGCTCTCGCCAAGCAAACCTATCCTACAAAGAAAATAATCAAACATACATTCAGCTGTTGTAGTATATATCTTTCTTTTGTTATCCGAACATCCAAAATTCTACACGGCATCCAGTCCAGGCCGGCTATTTGGCAAAGATCACACGCGTGAGAACATTTGGCTTGACATGTTTACGATATGCTGCTCTCAGTATGTACAGTTAATTCAAATAGAGCGGACTGACTTCAAGTCGATATAACGGTTGTCAGTCACCAGGCTCGGTCGCTCGCGTAAAAAAAACCTAATGAGAAATGTTTTCATGCTTTTCTGCACGGAAAAGATAAGATATAACGAGTACATTACTTTTATACTTTTACTTTTACTTTTATACTTTTTAAAGACATTCATAGATGCTTGAAAAAATTATCAATTTTGTCTGCAATTAATTTGTTATGATTTCTTACCTTGATGTTCGAACTGTCTAAAAGAAATTTATATCGTTATGTAATATATCGTATATCGATTATGGAATCGTAGATTATATGTAGATTATAGAATCACTGAGTTAAAAACAGGTTTTATAAAATTTAAGTATAAAGCTAACAAGGAATCGCCGTAAGAGAAGCTTTTTAGACATTTATCTCGAACGAAATACCGAAAAATCTCGATCTAAAGCATTAATTTGTATAAAATTGATAGAGTTGGATAGAATACATTAAAGGAGTAGATTTACTAAGGTAGGCAAAACGTATGTTGCTTTTCATTACAGCTTGCAAGCATCTGTTTCCCTGTTTAAAAAAAAAAACACCTACTTTTTGACATGTGTCACTTAAAAATATCACTTCTGATAATCAAGTGTGGACACATAATTTATAAAAGAGATAATTTTTTAACGGAGAAATTACTTAATTAAACGAATTACTGAGTGTGATAAATGTAAAAATCTGGTTTATATTTTCAAAAGATATTCATCTGAAATGTAAAAGGACAAAACTGGGAGGCGCCATCTAGTTTCGCAATCACAAAGTTCGCGTTCCATAAACACTTGTACATATAATAAACATGTCAAAATACATACCGCATTTAACTGCCAGTTAAAATATAACATATGAAAATGTAATTAATTGATTTATGATTTACTTTATCCGCAGATCAGTAACAAGCCCTTAATTGCTAGTTGATATTTTGTAACTTTAACCTTATTATGGACGCGGTGTTCTAATGTATCTTGACGTTTTAAGTACTTCAATAAAATTATATGTACAGAAAGGACTATTTTATAACCTAAGTTTCACTAATAATAAAATGAACATACGAGTTTTGTGTCTCTGAATTGCTTTCCGATTTTTTAATTGTATAATTTATACGGACCATTTTTTTTTATGGCATTAAGACGGATTGACACTATTGTTGGGAGTAAAGTCTACTTTATTGTGCAATAGACGTAGTTTTATTTAAAACAGAAGTCTAACAAAAACATGTTAAGATAAAATAATAGTTATTGTTTTATCATCGCACCAGATCTCTTTCGTCTTAGGCAGATATGAAATAACGATATTATTAATAAAATTAATGCAAAACAGCTGCTCGGCTGGAGCACTGCTAGTTCTTTTTAAATTTAAAAAGCATCAAAATAATTGCCTGTTCGAGCAGTTCGCACGGAGTATGAACACTTGTGTGACCTACATCTCTGTCACAATCTGTCTTGAGAAAATCAGCAGCGGAAATTTTCGCGGCTTTTGCTATAAGCAAACTTTTTAATTTTATGTTAACATATAAATCTAATTGCAGCAATGATTTTAGAAGGTATAAGGTAATATTTTTTAATTAAAAGCACTAAGAAATTGAAAAAAAAAATGTATTAAAGCTAATGTATAAATATATGTATAAATAAGGTAATATGTTAAAATTTTAGTTAATATTAAAAACAATTAATCACTGCTCAATCAGAGCTTACGTTTACCTACCCCAAGATATAAATGTTACATTTACATTAATTTTACCACCAATAAAGTTATCCCGAAATGTCATCTCTTGGTTAAATGCCTCGACCTGACCCTAGCGGTTATAGGCCGATAAATCAAACATTCACAAGGCAATAAACATTCAGTACAACGTATATATATGATTAACGAAATATTAATATTATTAATACATCCGGTGCGTGTCTGGTCGCGCTGATAACGAGATTTCAAGCGTGTGCCGTATGTTATCGCTAGAACACGGTCCATGTTACCATATATAAGCGGAAATATAGAAATAAAATTCAAGCAAATATATTTTTAAAAAATAATTAATTTTATACTCTGTCTGTGATAAATCCTGTTTTTTTTACATGGTAATGTAAGATTTTACAGTTTTTGCTTAGCTCACCAACCGCACAATGAAAACTTTAAAATGTTGCCATATGTATCTTTTATTTTTGTGTACAAAATATTCCATTAATTTCCGTTATTTTCTTCTGACACATATTCGTAATGATAAATACCACGTTAAGTGTAAGTCGTAGAAAGTTTACACTTTACACTGATATAGTTAGGGATTGTAGATGCCCTTGGGAGTACGGCGGCCGTGTGCATGCGTGTTCTTAAGCAGTGCAGGCGAGATGTACTGCTGATACCGCTGCTTCATGTTATCACCCAAATATATATTTACTTTAACATACGTTACACTTTCGCAAGCTTCTTCTGGTTTTATGGAATATCAAAGAAGCACGTATAGTCTGAGGATGGAGAAATCTGACACTTGATTCTCTTTTCTTAATACGCAAGAGCTCTGGCGTGAGGAGCACAATTATGGTAATAACTGTCATTTTCATTTTTAAATACAGTTATTTAACAAAAATATATATTCTTTAAATCTATAAACTATAATTTAAATTCGATGATAATTCTGGCATCCTAATGATTATTGAGTAAATAAAAGTACTTAGTTTTCACATGAACACTTTTTATGCTTAAAGTATTATTTGTTGTTTAATCAATACATCCGTTTGATAAGTAGGTCACCGGCAAGGAGATGTGTACGACTATGTTAATATGAGATAGAAGTAATGGAAATCATTTAATGTTGGATGTTGATTTATTATCATACATATTTTATCACTAACTAATGTTCAAATAAAATATATAAGCTTGGAACGAATTACTCAAGAAAAAAGTCAAGTCTTCTATCAAATCAATTTATCACTGTATTTCAGCGCATAAACATCCACTGCTGAACTTAACTCCTCCAAACATCGCCACTTTAACTGCTTTCATTGTCATTTTAGTAAACAGAGTGTGCGTGGACAACCCTACCTACATAGCCTTTGAATTTCGGACTCTGAATCGATACAGACTTGTTTGACATGCGTGAACGCATATACTGTCCGTTTTCTGATAAAATTCTACGATACCAATAAAACTACATGCACATTTACTGTCAATAGTATGTGGATCAAGGAAACTGTGCGTTGTATTAAATCAGTAACAGTGCAATGTTGGCGGCAGGGCGCGGTTTCCCGAATGCAACTGTATTATAACAGTCTCGCGTTTCTTTTTTCCTAGAATCATAATTACTTTTAATTATGTACATAATATCAGTTCAATTTCAGTGAAATATTACTCATAACAATATTTATGATAGCAAATGGCTATAATATCAAATATCAAGGCGCTGACTTTGCTTAATGGCTTGGTGGCTTGGGAACCTGAAATAGATGTTTTTTGTACATCCCTTGATGTT
>DWJK01006908.1:0-10189 GCA_018248815.1 Croniades pieria auraria
CCAACAGCCACGCAACACGGCTTGTACGCTGACCGTACACGTCACGTGTCGCACCGATCTTGTAGTATTTTGTAACGTCAGCAACAACGTTAATAGTAAATGTACGTGAAGAATACAATGTTTTTAAGTATGAACGATCGAAGCAGTTAAAACACGCATATTTTGTTTCTGTTTAGCTGTTTTACCTAACATATGGATCTCGAATGATGGAACGAATAATACGATAGTGCATGGTGACAATAGATCACTTACTCGAAAAAAGCACCCCACGCTTTTTTTACATTGCAATAATTTTTTTTAATTTATGCTATTCTTAATTCAAATTTATTCAAATGTTTTACTCTATCCTTAATTTAAATGTATTTTTAATAAAATACATTTTTTTTCTTATTTACATTATTCTTATTTTAATTTTTTTTAAATTATATTTTACTGTTTAGTTAATTTTTTCACATAAGCGTGTTTGTTTTAGTTTTTTTTTAAACTGATATTTACAATAGGCTTGATAGAAAAAGAATACATTTGTATAATATACAGGATCGTTATCACCTTGCCGTAGAGAGGTGTACAATATCTTTCGATTGAATATTACTATGAATTAAATGTTAACATGACGTTCAATTTTCCTTCAGCCTTTGGCAAACCAATTCTCCTATACCCAGTGAATCTAGAAATCTGGCCGTTCTCCATAGGCTATTTAATCATTGAGGGCGTGGTTTGTGCTCGGTGGCCTATTCTTCACAAGACACAATATAATCTGTCGTAGTGATCATAAAGGAGGGGGTGCTTTTAATTTCCGGGCACTTCTTTTATTTTTGAACAATGTGGTAGCCTGCATTACCTTGCATAAGTTCAGTTGTGTTGATAACTCACATTTGTCCATGTGCAGTATTGAGCATAGCTGTCTCCAGGGCTCGCTGAAGGCCTACGGATCAAGGATCTGGTGTCTGCTTCATATGTAAACATTTAATTAAGTAAATGCATTCATAAAATTCCCTATTGTTTTTAACGGTTTTCGCCTATTTTTTAAATATAAACTACAATAGCGGCAAAATTGCACGACTTATGATTTTTTTTATAAAAGTTAAGGATTAAATGAATCGTCATTTGCGTTTATCATAAGTAGTAGTTTTTGTTTTTTAATTTTAATCGTCCTATGTGTGTATTTTCGTTTTTAAATGTAATGTTAAGTATATTTTTGATCCTATTTATATGAGAGGCGTTTAGATAGTAGATTGTTTAAAAAAGCGTGCTGCTACTAAATACGTTTTGATTAAAGTGCTTGGAGATTTGTATCGTAATTTGAACTTCATTGCTGGTACTTTTAAAAGCTATTTTGGTTCCATTAGGGACACAATAATTATATACATTTCAAAGTATAAAAATAAATATCTTTTTCTAATTCGCCTTCAGGTGTTTATATTCTGTATGATGTTTATATGTGTTGTTGAAGTTTTTGATTTTAAATGACAGTCACTCGTTTTATGATGCCCGCGGTTTTATAATGATTTAGCATAAGAATAATTGTTATAACACTATTTGCAATGTGTTCATTTTTTTTTCTGTTCGATTATTTTCGGCTTATTATTATTAATTAAATATAAGAATATATTGCGTTATAATAACGCTAGCTAAATCATTCCTCAAAATTATAATTATACGTTTTAAGATAAAAGGCGCGGGAAAATAAAGATTTTTTTTTATTAAATGTATGTTCTGAAAATATTTATGTAAGGTCATAATGCGAGGTTTTGTGATCTCTATGTAACAATTAAATTAAACTTTATCTATTTATTCGCACAATGTAACGCTATTATATGGGATTTTAATCGAGAACTGATTGAAATTTTAAATAACAATTTTAAGGAACAAAAATGGTGTGTTTTTTGCTATTTTATAATTATCATTATCCGTTTATAATTATATTATATTCATATAATCAATAATTACGTCATTAACGTAATGTATTTAATGAATAATTTACCATAATTGGCCAATAAAGATATCTTTATAATATATTCATTATCATTAATCGTCAATGTATTGTGTGTATTGTGAAATGTACAAGGATATTAAGCGCTCTTTACATTTAATTAAAACGAACGGACTTTCTAAAGCCCGTATTATTGAGTAATTGACTTTTCAGTTTCGCGGTATTATTGCGTACAGATAATAAATGAGCTAAATATGATTTTTTAATTTCGTCGTGTTATAACGTGCGACAGGTAAGTCGATACAGGTGTGGATATTATTATTTAAATTGAACACAAAATATGTTCGTTTTAAATAAATGTTAATAGTGCTTCTTAGTTTTAAGTAGTAGAGTTTGTATTGAAAGTTATTTATTCGTATTTAATGTTGGTAGCCAAGTATCTAATCGTCTGTTTGCATGGCGTTCAGTATTCGTAACGTAAGTAAACGTTATATTTATACACGACGGCTGTTATTTTTATATGATATTGTACCGTGAATAATTTTGTCTATTAAACGTTTCAAAGTAATTATTGTTTTTTACTGGCATTTCAAAGTTCTGTAATGTAACAGCGTTTTCCAATATGGACTGATCCTTGGGAGTCAACCGTCACTTTTGTGTAGTTAAAGAAATACAAAACTTCGTTAATTGGAACTGCGACTCAGATTTCCGATATTGATAAATTTAGTAATTAAACATCAATTTTTAAATCTGGTTAATATTGCTTCAGTTCGATTGGTATTTAAGTTCTATGGCTTGAGGCATTTATAATTCTTCCTGGTATTTGTGGTTTATTAAATAAAGCATACAAAAAAGCTAAATAATCTTTATAAATATATAGCATAATCTTATATAATATAAAGCATGCAAAAAAGCTAAATAAGGTTTTAGGTATAGTACTACACAAAACTAACGTTTTTTTAAATAGTGTGTTCACCATCTACAAATAGAAATAATTCTCTTTAAATAGCTATGTAGGTGTCATGAGGAGAAAATAAAGTTGTTTAAATAAGACTGAATTTTGTGGTAAATATTTTTTTGATCTCTACGTTACGCAGTTTATTCTTATCGTAGTGTTAATAAGATACGAAAGTATTACATGCAAACAAAATTATTCATTTTCTTAAGCATTATGCGGCTATCAGACGCTGAACTTTGATGTAAAGAAATAGTAAAGAGATTTGCATGCCTTAGAATCTATAAAAAAAAAAATCTAAGGCGTGTGAAGTCCGCCAACCCGCACTTGGCCAGCGTGGCGGACTACGGACTACGGCCTTAACCCTCACAATATGAGAGGAGAGCCATATTCCAACAGTGGAATGTTAATGAGTCGATAAAAAAAAATCGAAAAAAGAGATTTAATAGTAAAGAAATATGTTGGCACATGTATATTTGATTTTTCGGACGCTGTATATTCTTCTACGCGTCTTAATAGGCTTTTGGTTTAGTATGTTACTATATAAGCTACAAAAGGTCAATATCACAGTACAAAAAAACTACTGCTGAATTTACTTCAGTTTTTAACCAACGATAAAATTTATTTTATAAACCACTAGCCTATCAACGAATATTATCTTGGGAGCAATTTATAATAAGGTTTGATTAAATATAACAAACTGTGTTTAACTGTTTTAACTGTGTTCTAATTTTATAAGTAAAAGAAACACTTAATTTGCTAGATAGATCCGCCATGATAGATTTGAGTTGAAAAGTCGGTAAGAAAGGCATCGGTTACCCGGATTAACAGTACTTTTTTCCTCACCTTTTTTATACTTGAAATGAAGTAGACAAGTATATTAATATAAAATCTATAAAAGTGCATGTATCACTAAATTTCTACCAGTTAATAATTTTTAAAATTTTATCACGGGCACATTATCATAATAAAAACACCCAGTGTTTACAATATTATAGTAAGATAAATTACGGTACGATACGGTGTTAAGCTTCTTCTTATCGTAGCTCTGCTACCTAGAAAAAAACTCGTTTCCTTAAAATAAAATAAAAAAAAATACGACCCCTTTAGCAACTTGCCTGTCAAACATATGAACGATGATTTGATTAAGTATCTTTGAAGCCTGTCTGAGGCATTTACATACAAATAAATATTGACTTATTGCGACCTGACTCAATGCAAGCGGCAAAATTTACTCATGGACCGAATTATCTGTCAAACACTCATCTTACTGAGAAAACGCGCGAAAATGCCCTCGATCCACGCCGGCTGGCACACGTGAATTTTCCGTTTATTTTCTACAGCATTACCTCACTGCGGCCTTGCTCAGTCAGTGTAGCTTCAACAGCCGACGGGGGTGTACACGACGCCGGTCGCGATCCGACCACGAACTCGTAATAACTCTACGAACGAATCATGAGGACGAATTATTATATAATTTTTTTTAAATAAATATTTTTATCTAGTGCGTAATATTTGTGCTGTGCTGTGACTCGGTTGTTTTATTTATAACGATGGCTTTATTTCTGTGTGTGTTCCTGTGCTCCTGGGCAGCTTCCCTGGGCTTCAACGTAGACATCCCGTCCAGGGTGGTGTACAAGGGGAAATACCAGTCAATGTTCGGATTCACTGTCCAGTCTCATGTTGACGGTGATCGCAAAATGTAAGTTTATATTGTTTTACGGATCTATCTACACCCATCATCATATTTTATTTACGGTAGAATTTCTATTTATACAAAATATGTATGACACAAGTTTTATGCTATTAAATTTTATTCGTTTTTCTTATTCCTATTTTGGCGATATTGAAATATAATATGTATTTATTTTGTCATCTCTATATGTCTAACAATAAGTGCTTTACAGTTTTTTTTGTAAATTTAAGATGGTTCTTGCAGCACGATGACAAAAATTATATTTTTCAAGAATACGTCATTAGTAACATAATTATACATTTTTATAATCCAAGTACATATTTTTGCTGCAGCACACCGTCACAGAATAAATATTAAATACACTAAATGGAACTCTACCAATGTAGACGTAATTTTCTGGATATATTCACAAATTATTTTATTCAACTTCCTTCAACATTTATGAGTAATTTGATGTAAATTTATGGAGACCTTCAATAACCGGTTCAATAAATTAAAATAAATGGTTTTCCGTCTTTAAGACTTTAAATAAATAAATAAAAGAGGTATGTTAAATTTAAACTTAATTTTGTAGATTGGGACGAAGAAATATATGTTTCACAAAAAAATTTGCGTTTGCAAAATATGCGTTATAGAATCACTTTTACATATATGTACGTATTTCTTTCTTAACTTTAGTCCTTTATTTACATATCTACATATACATCTCTTTTAGTAGAGTCAATTTGACCTAAAGGATATACATATACAGAATCGAATCATTTTAATCGTTTTGTGCAGAAAAATAACACGTCATATCTATACATAGATCATTAACAACGTGTCAAGATCTAGCAGAGGTGTGGTCACCAGCAGTACCAGTCCAATGTAAAGTTGACGTCAGACTAGCTGCGAGTTGTAAAATTACTGCTGAGGCTCTACCTTCTCGGGTAAGGGTAGGAAAATGTAAATCATCAAATGAGTATTTTTCAAAGTATACCTAGTGCATAGTCGTGCGGGTGATATGCAGCTAGGTAGTCTGCTAGACACCCGGATATGATGATAATTCAAATAGACCTGATGCGTTATCCGTGATGTATCTTAAGATTTCAATGACCTCGGGTCATAGGTGATGTACTACTTGTCATCATATCTGAAAGTGGGGCATTTTAAAGCGTAACCTATTATTGAGCGGCAGAAATACGATTTGGTTCCTCATTCTTATTTTAATAAATATATTTAAATATTGATAAATACATTTGAGATATTTTTTTTTTATTAAACTCGCTTTACGTTATGAGACCGCTTTCTGACCATTCAAAGTGGTATTTGAGGTGATTTTGAGGATCGTAAACCTTAATAATATACTTGTGTGAATTTTTAAATCGTCTTGAACACAATGCAAGCCTGTTATGGTCATTCCGAAGGTTGCGTGGTTCTCGAGCGCAGTCACAACGAAGTCAAATATGACATCATCGTCCAACCAGTTCATAAGTGTGATTTTTAGCACGCCAATTGATTCGTGGCGGATTATGAATGAAAAACATTAAACATTTTCGAAATACAATATCTAATCCGTTTCAGTGTTTTTTAAACGGATAACTAAGGTGTATACATTCAAAGAACCCAAATACTCTACATAATCGACCCATTTATCATTCCACTGTTGGAATATGGGTCTCCTCTCATATTGAGAGGGTTAAGGCTATACTCTACCACGCTGGCCAAATGCGAGTTGGCAGACTTCACACGCCTTAGATTTTTTTTTTTTTTAATTTGAGGTGCGCAGGTTTCCTCACGATTTTTTCCTTCACCGAAATCTCTATATCGTTTGCAATCTATTTTCTAACAGCAACATATGCAGGGAAATTACAATTTTATTAGACTCAAAGTAAAAAAAAATTAACGATCTAGCAGTCTTAAAGCAACGCTTAATATAATAGACGAACGTTAAGCAATGTACTATAATAATTTAGATATCCGTTACGTCTTAGCGAACCGTCTAAACATACCGCAATTCGCAAGACGTGATGCAGAATTCACTCGTCACTGTTACTTGCTTCGTACAATATCGTCTGTGCTATTGATAATCTGAGTGGTCCCAAGCGATGACAGAGCGTATCTTTGATGTTGGTGCTCAGTCGCTCTATCTGCTCGGCCACGTCTCATAATATATAAGTAAAGGTTACAGACATTCTGTCTGAAGATAAGGCTAAAATGAGCACTAATAAATTCACTCGCCAGTCCGCCGCGAACAGTTTTCGTTTTATTTAAGTTCCCAGTTTAGAGGTCGATGACGAATAACGCTTTTAGTAGGCAAATTAATTAGAATGTTATCCGCTGTGGAATTTTAGCTCGATTTTATTGCTCGCTTGCGTAAGAATTTGACGGAACAAGAGAAGAAACAGTTATGTATGTGAAATAATTCTTGCACTGGCCTATTTTGTTGGTCATTTTATTTCGAACAGAAATGTAAAACCTATGAAAACTAATCGTTTCGCGTTATTTTGAAGATATTATCGTAGTTATTCGGGATCAAAAACGAGCTCTATTGGGTTTGCACAAAGCGGTCCAATTATTGGTAACTCCTGCGATTAAGATTGAGAATCGCTGATCGCGATTAAGATTAAGCTTCGCCGATCAGCATGTCTTACTTTCAATGTAAAGTAAAATTATAAGTTATATTACAACGGACATAAACGAATGTAAACATTTTTTGGGTTCATTTTAATACTTTTTTTTCAATTTTGATATCCTCATTCGTTGCAAGAATCAATATGTACACATAATCGACCCATTTATCATTCCACTGTTGGAACATGGGTCTCTTCTCATATTGAGAGGGTTAAGGCCGTAGTCCGCCACGCTGGCCAAGTGCGGGTTGGCAGACTTCACACACCTGAGAATTTTTTTTTTATAAATTCTAAGGTGTGCGCAGGTTCCCCACGATGTTTTCCTTCACCGTTAGCCAGTGATATTTAAATGTAAAACTCACTTTTGTAAAGAGGTGCACGCCATGGATTTGAACCCAGTACCCCCGAGTGAAAGACTGTTTTCTTAACCACTAAGCTATCACTGCTTTAAATGTATACTATTATAAGTATCACAAAACATAATATTCCCTGCACTCCACAATAAATATTCTTTGATTAAAACAAGGCATTAAAAACTACTGATTAATTTGCTTATAACAAATTATGAAAAGGTAAGTTACGAATAGAGTTAGTCGCACTAAAAATTCCATGAAATCAATATAACCATAGATTTCATAACGTATTTCCGAAAATTCCTGAAGACTCGTGTTCCAAGGAAATCCCGTTCCCTGTTTGTCACCGTGAAGATACCTCGTGCTTATTTTAACTACGAGGGTTCGTGAGGTCGTTGGACTTGTAAAAGTCACTGTGACATTTTGTTTCAGAACGTTCGTTTTGTAGCAAATTCGATTTATATTTAGAAAAAAAATCTACTGGCAGGCAACATTTAAACTTATAGACATAACAAGCAAAAAAAAAACGATGGCTTATTAAATGTTAGAAAAAAGTATATAAATATCAAAATTCATTAAATCTATATGGTGTAAGACTAATGTAACAAGAATCAAGTTATATGTCGAAAAATTTTTTTTCTGTTATTTATTTATAAAAAATCCATTAAATAAATATTTCTAGTCATAGATCAGCAGGAAGATATTTCTTAGAGAAATAAGCTGCAACAGTGCCGTCCACTTTCCTATCATTCATTTATTTCTAAATTGAAAACACATTTCCAAGCAGATATATTAATGTTAACGAAGCAATAAACAGGTAATTCACAACCCATTATTAGTGGTTTAGTTGTTGCCTTAGATAAAATCATTCGTTTTAATAGATTAATAATAAATTAGTCGAAATGCATCATCAAGGCCACGTCATCGTTAACGTCATTATCGTCAATTATGTATAATTTTTTAATTACTGTACTCTATAATTATTTATATTATCTATGACAATTGTCTATGGTACTTCGTAGGAAAGTAAACAATTGATTACATAACAGACAAGCGCGGACATTGACATTGGTTTATTTCTTTACTGATTAAAAATAACAAACACGCATAAAGTCCAGCTGATAGCGACTGGCTACTGCAGGTCAGAGCGCCAGTATCAGTATAGGATATAAGTGTTCTTGCACTCAGAGTATAAGCCATAGAATGAGTCATGGAGTTGCCTGCTATTTTCGAGAACTAAGGTGCATTCCGGGAAGTATTAATAAGAATGAAAAATATCATGTATAAACGTATTATTAATTCTTATACACGACTCACGTTGAAAATTTTATTCCAATTGCAAGTTTAAATTATCAGAAAAAAAAAACTCCAAAAGAAGAATTCAATGAAGCTATTCACGCACTGCAATTTAAGCTTGGCAAGAGAAAAAAGAATTCAAATTTATTGCCTAATTATCGTGTTCAAAACGCTGCGCTATTATCTTTGACACCCCATCCCCAAAAAACAATGGGCCGCAGAAATTTCAACTGTGGAACCGGAAACAGAGCCGGCATCACATGCGCAACACATGCACGCGCGCCGCCGCGCCCTTTTTAACTTTTTTCATTTAATTTTGGCCTTAACAGGACTATTTTTGTTGTGTGGGGTGAGACGTCGCTTCACGCTTGATTTATGGTGAGTTTTGCTTACGAGTGCAGGCGCAACGAGCTATTTCTTTAAAAGCATCTATATGACGTTAGTCCTTGCGCTACTTGTACAAGTGGGCCTTCATGCTTCTAATGGTGAAGATAAGTAATGACTTTAGACGTTTACAGATGCGGTCAGATGGGTTTTTTATCGACCGTTTATTGATGTCGAGTTGTCGAAATGTAGGTCCGTGCGTGTGCATGTGATTTATGGGCGGTTTCACTTAGGACCATTCGCGCCAGATGGTTTACTGAAGCTTTATCAATTGATGAGGAATGCACGAGGATTGTGAGAAGAGACGAGTTAATTTAAGTGTGTGTTTTGTCTTTGTTGTATTTGCATTAATGCCTGAGAAATTATTTTATCCTTGAATTTAATTAACGTTCGATGAATGATGCGGAATTGTGAGAAATGAGAGAGACACGAATTGGGAGAAGAATGATCTGACTTTAGCGTACTTTTTTTTTGTTAGTAATTCCTTTAAAAAATGAATAATTATAGAGTTGTAATGAAGTAATACAATTATTTATTAATATGTAATTTCACAAAGTTTAAATTGACTTTTGCGAATGTACAGCAATATTTTTTAACTGGGCCTCTGACTCTGACTGTTTTGACTTGTAGAGTTGATCTGTATGTTTATGTGTTTGTTTGTCTACATGTGTGTATATACCTAATATAACAGCAGAAGATTATTAAATTTAAATGTAAAGGCATATCAATGGAGGTTATGCTATTGTTCTAGACAAGTGTTTCCCAAACATTATTATGCCGTGGCCCGGTAATTTTCACACTGTCCCTTCGCGACCCACTTGATACTTTTAAACCCAAGCTGGTTCCATTAGGTAATATAATACACATTTATTAACAGTAAAAACACCCCTCAAACGATGGACCACCTTAAATCGTGCCCTGCGTGCCCTAATACCTGCACCCAGGACGACCTAATGACTG
>DWJK01006909.1:0-10189 GCA_018248815.1 Croniades pieria auraria
GGGTCTGCTGGAAGAGATTTCTTATAGGAATAAGCAGATCCTTGTACAAAGTTTCTATTTGCTGATTAGTTTTAAGTGTTCAGTGTACAAAAGTAAATAAATAAAAATAAAAATTATTTTTAACCCGAAAAGAATTTACGTCTCTTAGTACTATAACTTACATAACATTTCTTTGAAGTTGGTTCTAATTTTAGAGCGAAACATGCAGACGTCACGTCAAATAATCCCTCGTCCCGAAGGTTGAATACCGCTGTATAAAGCGAAAAGCGCTAACGGCTCTTAGGGGAATTGAAATCGTTAGAAGAATTTTGGGATAAACAACAATTCTGTTACTCACGATTAAAGAACTCGCACTGTCGCTTTTAATGACAATGAGCGTTTTTCTCTTTATTTTAAAAGGCGTTCGTGCTCTAACAAGCTTTTCAGCTTTTTCAATTTTTCATCACCTTTTTCTTCTGGCTTTGTTTATTTTTTAATTTCCATCGTATGCCTTTAAAATATTTCCAATGTCTTTTTTAATGTACGCTTTTTTGACTGTATAATATGTATTTTCGGCATAATTGATTATTTAAGTTATTGGCACTCCGATATATTTAAAAAATAAAGCTATAACCGTATTTTAAAAAAGTTAATTACAGCTTTATATAATAACCTTACACGACAAACGGACGTCTTGTATCTTCACAACTAAAGTCAAGTATATTTAAATATCAAGGCCAAAAATCGATGACATCTGAAATGCATGCGGACATCTGCCTGCGTCGTTCGTCGCAAAACAAATCTATTTCAATTCAATATACATATATGCCAAAAGCAACAATAATATTTTGCCCAAGTCAAATCAGTCGACTTAAATCCCAAAATAGATTATTAATAACCGGATGTACGATGGAACACTAAATAATATTAGCAACAACGTAACGAGTGAGTGAAACCACATGTGACTCCAACGCCACAAATCATAACGCACATATCATTATTTGGAAAAGAGAAACCACTGGACTGTATAATTATGAGGAAGATTCGACTTTTCATTTTGAGAGTTTCTCGAGAATTATTGATATTGATAAGCAGGAGGTCGATGGTAAAGTTTCTGTTTCATTACATTTCGTAATAATACAATACAATATATTTTATTTCCCACTAAAATACAACAAAAAATATTTCACAACAAAAGACAATAACTGTGTTGCTGACTTTGTTACAAGATTGTTTATAGTTGCTGTGCATAGAACTCTTACTTGGTTAAAAATTTAAACTGAAACAAGTCTAGCAAGAATCAAGTTACAAGTGTATTCTCAAAGAAATTGTTTAAATTTTAGTACTATACTGACCTTTGTTAGCTTTTACAAGTATTCTTACATGAAAGGTCTGAGTTGGAAATGCATTTATGCCAATGGGCTGTGTGAATCTTCTAAAGCGCTAAATAATGATATCATTGATTAATTCAACTTTTATTGAAACTAATTTTAAAATTTATTTTCCTTCAAACGTCATATTTAACAAACGCCGTTGTAGTATAGAATTTGTGAAAAACGTAGGAATTGATCAGAAATTCATTCTCACGTTAAAATAAATCATATGTGACGATTCTCAGAACATCATTAGTTGTATACCGACACAAGTTAAAATTTTTACGCTCCGTTAAGAACTCTTTCTTGAAAGCAACCGATCGTCATCGTTATCCATCACGCTAAAGTCGTTAATGAGCCTAAACTAAACATTATTCTTGAGGCTAAATATAAACGTCTGTTGTAACCTGACCTCTCAATGCGAACACTTTCTAATGGATTCGAGATAAGTGCTTAGAATGGTAGACTAATTGTAAAGAGCCCTGGTCTAGAGTTATTCGATAAGGTGAAGAGCTCAAGAGTTATGGTAGATGCTATTTATATATTTTTCAATGTTTACGTCAAAATCTATTACAAAATCCATAAAGAAGTGGCGTTGTCGTTTATTGAAGCTTTAAGATTTTATACTTGAATAGTTGAGGCTATTTTAGGTGAAACGGATGCCGATTTGTTTTAATTAGTGGAGACCATCAAAGGGTTATATTTTCACCGGATTTTAGTGTCTCTTTTGATGGCTTTTTGATGTGATTGAGGTAATTGACTTTCCGCTTAGCTTTGTTACTTTCGTATGAATATTTCAGTTTTTATAGTGGAGGTGTTTACGGCGTTAGCTTTATCTATATTAGCCGTAAACATCTCGCTATCGTTAGGATTAATAACACACCTTTTTACAGCAAGTGGTTTTTGCGTTTTAAGGTCGAATTATAGGAGCGATCGTGTTATTGAATAGCTTTGTTCAATAAATCCCTTAATCATATAAAAATGTCCATTTCTGGATACTTAAATTTACACATTAGAATTAACATGAGAAGGACGTACTCGTATAGTGTGTTATCTCATCAAATTATTTACATGTTTATTAATTATTTATGCGAGTAACAAAGTATTGAAGTACTGATGTGGTAGCAGACTGTTTGCGTTAAATCTAAACCGCGCGTGGTCAGCTTTTGCATTGGTGACCATTAAACAAAAACTTACACAAACGTTTCCGAATTACGGAAGACGTGTTAAACAGTCTGTCCTGGTATATTTTAGTTCGTCAAAAATTGATAAGCGTTCGGACGACGTTTTAAACTGCAAAGTAGGGTGCGAAATATTCGCAGACGATTTGATTACTAACTTGTGGTTTCGTCAATTCGTTCTGGTAAAGCGATTTACATATTCTAGACTTCGTAGTAGCAAACGAGACATACCTATATCAGGTGAATATGGGTCCAATAGTAAAATCCAAATTTATGTTGAAACTGATAATTTCGGAATATCCGTCCGGATATTAAAATAAAAAAAAATGTCATCACACCTGTCATCCTCAATAGGATAGATAAAGGAGTGTAGTACACTTTTCCGTTTCATCAGTTATGTATTACGTTCCATGGGATAGGTTACGAGCCTATTTCCGCACAACCGGCTCAGATCCAGACGCCGAAGCAAAATATATGCTACGAAATCCAAGTTAGATAATCCTATAGTATTCAATCAGGGATTCGAACTCAGGACCTCTCGATTAGCATTCGCGATTTACAACCACTCTACTAACGAGGCAGTTAAATTTAAATTAAATAATTGAATGTTTAAAATTTACTGAATTAAAATTTTAGTTTACGGTAATCCGGTATTATCATTAATGAGCTTAATGGATCGTCATGAAATATTTATTTCATTGACTCTCTCACATTTTGCGCTTTTAAAACTCTGACTTTGATCTGGTCATATTCACAAGCAAAAATTATCTTCACCAACGTTAACCGGAAGGATCTGAATTCAAATGTTCTGCCTATTTTTTTTTCGCTTACGAATATCACGATTGTAATAGATCAGAGTTCAATTTCTTTCAAAGAAATTTGACCATTTGAGATATTTTTTTAAATTATTTGTTTTATTGAATATGTGTGTATGATATTTCATACATCTCAAAATTGATTTGTGAATTTTGAACAATATATTTTTGTAACATTTTATTGCACATGTAAATAAATAATATCACGCCTGTATTCCCTGTAGAGATTAGGCAAAAAAAAAGCTCGTTTAGACTCATTTAAATAAATTCAAGGTGTTTATCGACCACAATCAATCACGCGACATCGTGGTGAGTGAATATCCACCCTTATTTCAAACGAGAGCATCATTCCCACCCATTGCACATTTTACACTGTAAACATATTAGGGAATTAGGATGTGACACAGAATCGAAGTTGTAGCGGAAAGCGGATAGCGATAATTTAATGCCGAAGGAACAAAAATGGTAACAGTATCAATGTACTGTAATCAATATAATAAAAAAAAATCTAACGGATACAACAGAATATTATATGCATGTATAAATTTGTTATTTTGTTGCTATTAACAAAAAGTAATCGAGTTATAATAGAAGATAAGTTAGTTATAAGCTGAGATAATTCATAAACAGCTATTTATCGGAAAAAATAGCAATAGCAACATTTGAAAATTTTGAAATAGATAAAAAATATTAACTTTTTAGTGTAACAATAAATTGCTGCGTCATTTATAATCAGTTCTTGATATTTACATTAAAGAAAATATTAAATCACAGTTAACCAATATTGTCTAATAGTCTAGTCTAATAATTATTTAGCCTAAGCTAACGCTTCAGTTTATTAATATGCCTACATCTGATCATCACGCGTGAATACGATGTGTTTTTATTTGTGTTTTTTTCTCCGCATTCCCCAAACGCCCTGGAACCACTAAATGTTCGAAGTAATTAGACGAAAGTTTGTGACTTCCTCTCAACAGTTCTATGTATCGAGGTTTTTTCAAACCGAATTTCGCCGGTTCACGTTTTCGTTAATTAGTTTGGTTAAATAAGTGCGGATCGTTAGCGATTTACACTCGTGCGCAGTTCATTTCTTTGGGTTCGTCTGAACTTATTTTATTCTTAGAACTTTTATGTTCATCTAGTGTTTTGTCGTTGTTTTTTTTTTATACCCGCTTACACTTAACAAATATTCAAGCTCCCTTAGTAATTATTTCTTTCATTCAAAGAGTATTTCCATTAATACTTATACATATATTTAGAAGTACAGTTTTTTTATTAATCTCATTATTTTTAATAGTGATTAAGTATTAATCATTAATTATGTTTCTATTGTTTTGTGCCGTAATAAATTCTGCATGACACTAATGTAATGTTCGGATTGCTTTACATTTTTTAAATTTGATTCCAATACCGTGTTCAGATTACATTATCATTATCATCATTATCATAATCAGCCTCCCTAAATCGACTACTCGACATGGGTCTCACCCGAGGCATTTTTGCCCATGATCCCTACATTGGGCATGCGGGTTAAGATCGCACAGCAATGCTTCTCGCACCGCATACACTGCTACCCGTAGGCGGCCAAGGCATTTAGCCGTACCCAGGGATGCCGCATTATACCGCGGTCCTCCAGCGCCGACACCCTCTCTTATAACACGTTGTATCCTCAAAGGAGTCGGGGGATCTATACTTTCTCCGCACGGACACGGTACATTTTAGTGAAGCTAATCTATTGGACCCAATCTGCTCTACTTTTATTTTTTTCTTCTAGTTATCAGTTAACTGTGGCAGCGCTTTCATCTCGCCCTATGATAAGCGACGCGAAAAGTTCAACTATAATTTCAATATTTATGATTTCAATTAAAAATACAGCCACTGTATGATTCTATTCTGCATCTTTGAGGTGTGAGCGTAGTATAAAATCACGTTTTCTTAGCTACAAAAACTCGTGGTCCATCTCAGCTGATATTTCCACCAAATAGACACCCAGCTCGTGCCAAACGAACTTTGGCCACTGAGTTGCAATTAGATTCGGATCTAGTTGAAATGCGACCAACCCCGAATATCTTATGGTATAAATTCCAAACTATTTCAGTAACTGTTCAAATGTTTAATCCGATTTGAGGCCAAGTTTGTTATGAGAAAGTTAGTTTGCACTTTAAGTGTTTGTTGATTACTCTTTTTTTAGAAAGTTAACGAAGTAGAGAAGGAAACAGGATTTTCTATTCTATTACATATTTTATTAACATATAAGCCCAATCAAATATTAGCGAAACTGGAAAAATGAAGACCAGAAAAAGAGACGTTGCAAATCAGAGTGATAAATTTGTTTAGAAAAATATTACATTAAACGAATGAATGAATAAACAGACGAACAGTGGAACGAACGAATGACTGAAAGAACTACAAAATGTTATTTGCGTAAACATAATTCTGCCATTAAATACAATATTTAAATGTAACGAGTTGGTAGAGTAATTGTTGTGGCAGCACAACACATTCGCTCACACAACAAAACAACACAATCTTCACTCTCGACGACGTGGAATACACGCACAAAAAACTAAAACACACGCTAAAAAACCCAATCAACCACAGATGTATATTAACACCACAACTATTCTGGAAGCGGAAACCCTCAACTTCCTCACGTAACATAACCGCGTACAAAACAAACAAACGTATGAATAATTGATGGGGACACGACGTCCCGTTTCGTCAGCTGTCGCCTCGCGATGACATCTCAGATGACGACGGGTTTTTAGTGACGACGGAATGAAACGGGTTGAAGTCGTATCGTCGTCTTGTAGTCTAGAAAAATTCTAATCAAATGAATTATTTTATATTGTTATGATTTTCTGAATTATTTTAAATTACACCAGCAACTGAAATTCGAAACTTTTTTTACTTAATAACATATATAACAAATAACCATTAAGCTCATGAATTTTTTGTCTGTTATTTATTCTTTTTAATTGTCAATCATTTGTTTTCCTTTTTCCATTCATCCCACCAAACTTTTTTAAAATACACATTTAGATCATGGAGCAATATGGTTAAGTTCAATAATCGTACTCAGACATAGTGACGGTAATACAGAATCCATAAGTTTTTTTTTAATATTTGACATCTCGAGCTACGTCAGCTTGTACATATTGTGTATGTTCAATAAAACATACCTACTGACATAATCTTTATTCAAGTCATTCATCGAATTTTAGACGTAATAAAAATGTTTTTGAAACTTTTTTAAACTTATTTTTATATATTTATATATTTCTTGATAAATTGTGACGCCATATTTTATATATGACCAAGCATTACTAGTCGTGAGTAATAAAGGGATGTGTTATGAAAGATATGACAGTTGGTATATCTTGTTCTAGGTGGAGGAAGCTTTTAACATGGCACATTATTAATTTAAATTCCTTAATAATGTTTATCCTTTTTTAATGGAGATATTTTATTTCTTACAACTTAGAGTTATACAGATGTGATGTTGGTAAAGCGATTGTGTATTAAATATGTTTTCAGAATGTTATTATACCATTGCTAAGTTTTAAAGATTTACATAGTCATAAGCCTGCGAATATGTATTATTAATATATGTATGTCTAACTCACGTATGACTACTTCTCCGCTGCTACCTCGGTTTTATTGGTAGGAGCTCATGACTAAGAAACTGTAATAGATCTTAAAGTATCCGCACTGTTAAGTCTGTGGTGTTATCACATGTCATTTTAATTTACACTATCATAGAGCCTCTCCCCACCATTTCTCCCCTATTCTTATACAAAGAATAGGGGAGGCAGCCTAAAATGTGTCCATCGAAAAAAAAACAGAAAGCAAATGATACTGATACTGATGACCTACTCATATCTGTATCTTGCTATTCGCGCACGTATAGCTAGCGCTAGCTTGAGTTCGTTATTTGAAAAACAAGCTGTTCTTTTGCTGTGCATGCGACAGTTGTGAGATAGAGACAGATAGATAGGGTATTGCGACCGTTCCTCTCTTTCTAACCGTCGGACGTTGCCGCTTACAGACAGCCGTATGTCTTCCCTGCTCTATCGATAATACCTCTATGGACACTACTAATATTCAATGTTATCCAATTAATAGGTATGTAATATATTTATGTAATATACATGTATTAACATTTGTTAATTAAGGAAAAAAGAAGTCATTTAAGTAGGATAAAAATTCTGGTCAAGTCAATGAAATCAAGATTGAATTGTCAACATTATGGAAAGGGAATCCATTAATAAGTAATTAATAAACTAAGCTTATTTCCGCTAAAGTAGAAACCTTTCTCAGGCCCAAACAAATTAGCTTCCATACAGTCAGACTGAACTACGTAGGGCTCATTATGGCTACAATGAAAATCGGCATTGTGAGTGAGAAAATACAGTTATTTTGTTGCGTGTTTCAGACATATTCTCTTTCCCATTCCATTCATAGGTAACAAACGTGATACTAATATTACTATAGTTTACGTAATGTTTTCATCATCATCATCATCATCATCAGCCTGCTCCCGTCGACTGTTGGACATAGGCCTCTCCAATGGCACGCCACTGAGCTCGATCTTCTGCTTTTCGCATCCAACCACTGCCAGCCACATTACGTATTTCGTCACTCCACTCACTCCATCACTCACTCTATATCACGTAGTTTTACATGACAATAGTTATTATTTTTGAATAACGTTTGTCGTTGTAAATAAATGATGCGTAATAATATGTTCCCAACTTGGTAAAAGTATGTGCTAGTCAATGTTCTAATTATGAAAATATTGTGTATGTACTCATAGAATTTGCATATTCACAGCGCTAGCCTTGGTAGGTTTGCGGTTTGGAAATCTGTCTCCTATCCTGTGGCTCTTGTGTTTACACACTGCCACCCTTATAAGCAAAAGATGTGTGTTTTAAGATAACATATCATATCCTGTAACTGTGAACAAGAACATCGCGTGGAAATCTGCACACCTGAGAGCACTTTATTCAAGGTCTTTAAGGCGTGGGAAGTTTGGCAATGCGCTCTTGGCAAGGATGATAGGCTATGGAGTTAACCCTTCTCATTCTGAGAGAAGACCCATTTTCCACAGGACAACGATAGACGACACAGGCTTATTATGATGACAATCATCATCATCTTACTCATAATATGATACTATTTTCATATAAGTAAGTTCAAAAATTTTTAAATATTAAGTCCTTACATATGAAATTAGCGTTTTGAGTAACTGGCCACTTTCACCTCAAATATTTAGGGTTTGGTTTGGAATTCAAAATTCAAATAAATTTCAAATTTAGGTTCGAGTATTTCCGTTTCGAATTTCGAAATTCATTTGTTTTTCCGCCATTTAATTTTTCTTGGACTTCGTTTTGTTTACAAGATGGAAAACAAGATGGCACAAACGCTGCAGAAACACCTCGAAGGATTAATGATGTGTGTGGGAAAGTTACTGTAAAAGAAAGCACGGTACACTTTTGGTTCCAACGTTTCGTTCTGGAAATTTTAACCTTCAGAACCAACCCCGGCCGAGTAGCCTTGTTGACAATGAAGAGTTAAAGGTTATCGCAGAAGCGGATTCACCCCAAACCATTTCACAGCTAGCGGCAAGCTTTGGTGTGAAAAAAACAATTTTAATCCACTTAAAACAAATTAGAAATATGAAAAAGCTTGATAAGTGGGTACCGCATGAGTTAAGTGAAGCACACCAACAAACACGCGTTGAGAGTTACGTCACATTACTCAACCGTCACAATAACGAGGGAATTTTGAATCGTGTCGTTACTTGTAATGAAAAGTGGATCCTGTACGACAATCGGAAATGCTCATCACAATGGTTGAACCCAGATTAACCGGCTAAATCCTGTTCCAAAATTGGAGGAGATGCGGTTGGTATGTCTCCGACACCTACCATACTTCCCGGACTTTGTTCCAACAGATTACCATTTTTATCAGCATTTGGACTATTTCTTACTTGGGAAAAAATTCAACTCCAATGAGTCCAAACCGCCTTCAAAGAATTTGTCGATTCTCGTTCCCACAATTTTTTCAGCAAAGGAATATATGAATTAGTTATGAAATGGCGAAAGTGCATAGATAGTAATGGTACATAATATTTCAATTAATTAAATATATTATTTCATAAGTTTTTTCCATGTCACTTTTTCCCTATAAAACGCCAATTTCATATGTAAGGACCTAATATATCCCCAAATAGAACGCTTAGCTTATAGAAGAAAAGTAGAACAAAAAATAAAGTGTCACAACCGACCACACTCCGGGGGCAGTTGTGACAGTAATTGGGGTTGGTAGTGACAGGTTCAAAAATACTCAAAAATGATCTAAAATCGCTTTTGTTGCAAGTCATATCTCACCATCAATATAAGATCAGTATAATGATCTTTTAGAAAGAGATCACTGCTTTTAACAAAAGAAATAAAATTTGGAAAGACTTCGATCACTAACAACTAATAAGGTACTAAAGCATCTATAGTTATTATGCCAGCCAGTCTTCATTTACAGTCAGTCAATAATTTAACTGGACAACTCTAACTATGCTTTATAAGAAATAATAAGTAATAATTTTATCAAAATATGAAACAAATATTAATAACTGTCATTTCGAAGTTTTAAAAAAAAAACTAACACGTCGTCTTTAAGAATAAAAGAAACATTTGTGTATCAACATACAGCCAAAATACGAGAAACAACAAGCGAAAAACTACAAATTAAAATCTTATTTTTTTTAATCGACCCATTTGTCATTCCACTGTTGGAATATGGGTCTCCTCTTATATTGAGAGGGTTAAGGCCGTAGTCCGCC